>PVLC010000986.1:48862-164694 GCA_004027655.1 Graphiurus murinus | reverse complement strand
ATATATATAATTTTATATTTTTGTTTTAAAACAAGATCTTGCTAGGTTACTGAGGCTGATTTCAAACCTTCAATCCTCCTGTTTCAGCATCCCAAGTACTGGGCTTACAGGCATTCATCATCACGTCTGATTTATTTTTAATTTTGAAACAGTCTCCCTAAGTTGCTGAGGGTCTCATTAATTTGCTGAGACTGGCCTAGAACCTGCAGTCCTCTTGTCTCAGTCTCCCAAGTACTGGTACCTGCACCATTGCACCCAGAACTCCAAAGTCTAACTTTTAACTTCTTTTTAAAACAGATAAATGGTCTCTCATGACTTTCATAGAAATGACACAAAATGAAATCAGGTGTCTTCCCATTGGAGATGATCATCATTTCAATTATGTTAAAGATAATAATCAGTACTGTAAGATTAAATTTGGGGGGGGGGACTTAAAGGCCTAAGATATATTTCCAGAATTGAATATCACCACACCACTTTCATTGTCGCATACCTGCAACAAATTCTGAAATTTCTGGTCTGGAATTTGGGATGGATCTATGTGTGCTGATTCCACCTAGATTTCTGAGCAGGAGCATAGCAAAGCTGGACATTTCAGGGTTAATTATATCAGAAGCCAGAGGTCGGGTGGAGAATGTAAGGGATTTTATAACAAAAATAGACAAAACAAAACTGTAGACATACACATGAGGGGCTATATTTTTGTGTATGTGCTGCTTGGAGAGAGAGAGAGAGAGAGAGAGAGAGAGAGAGAGAGAGAGAGAGAGAGAGAGAGAGAGAGAGAGAGGGGAGAGAGAGAGAATAGAGATAAAGAGATAGAGAAAAAGAGAGAATAGAGAGCGAGAAAAAAAGAGAGAATAGAGAAAAAGAGAGAAGAGAGAGCAAGAGACAGAGAGAGAGAGAGAGAGAGAGAGAGAGAGAGAGAGAGAGAGAGAGAATGGTTCAGACCTCGAGAATCAAATTGTTTTCAAATTTGTGCACTGCGAATATTCTTTATTGTAAGAAGTGCTTCCAGGCTGTGCCTGATGTTGATGTGCGTTTCGTGTGGTTATTATAACCCTTGTCTTCACCTATGATATGTTACATTATCTTGGAATGCTAATGCTGGGCATAGCCCAGGAAAAATACTCAGAAAGTACTTATAAAGTAAATAAGCTTTAATTAAATATCATTGTCAAGCATTAATCATTATAGCGCTGCTCCCTATGGAAATAAGGGTGGATATTCAATTTGTTTTGATTATGTATGAATTTTCACAGAAGTCTTGTTTGTCTGTTGCCGCGGTCCTCTCGGCTCCGTTCAAGGAGCTGGCGAGGAGAGGGCCTTCTGCTCTGCCTGGAATGAGAATCAGCTGGGTTTTATCGCAGAGTATGCAGTGATAAATATTTTGGGAAACAGAAAGAATAACTGCACGGGGCACCTCCATCAGCGAGACAGAGAGAGGAGCGACTGCCTGTCGCCCCTCTGCTGCAGGTCCTCCTGTTTGTATGCTAGACAATGAGTTTGGGAAATTTTCATCAGAATCCGAAAGAGGGACAAACGCGTGCTGCCCCTTGTCATCGACAGCCGGGATCTCTTTTGGGAAACTCCTATGACCTGAAACTCCTGGGTATAATTTTGAATTGGAAATGGAGCGTTCGATTCCAGATGTGGCCCGTGGATGGTGTCTGGAGTCCGGCTTTATAAATCACCTTTCCCTGGGAACCTGTTTTCTAAGAAACATTCTGGGCTGAATAAACCCTCAACAGCTATTGATAATGGAAAGGAGGGTCTTTGGAGGTGCAAGAGATAAGAGGAGCAGGTACTCAGCATTTATTGAGCCCCTACTATGTGCGAGCACTTCATTTGCAGGCTCCAATCTGAAGCTGGCAGAGGGGTGACACATGATTGGAACACTTCCTATTTCTGGGTTCACCCATGGAAAGGGGCAGTTAAGAGACTACTCCTTACAGATTTGCTGTCTTTTACAATGAAGTTTCATTTTTTTTTTTTTTTTTTGTGGTACTGGGGATTGAACTCAGGGGCATTCTACCTCCGAGCTATACCCCCAGCCCTATTTTTTATTCTTTA
The DNA here is from genome assembly GCA_004027655.1 of Graphiurus murinus. Taxonomy (NCBI): domain Eukaryota; kingdom Metazoa; phylum Chordata; class Mammalia; order Rodentia; family Gliridae; genus Graphiurus; species Graphiurus murinus. The sequence continues at coordinate 162,624 of PVLC010000986.1, read as the reverse complement.
TTTTGAAACAGGGTCTCACTAAGTTGCGGAGTGCCTCACTAGGTAGCTGAGGCTGGCCATGAACCCAGATCCTCCGGTCTCAGCCTCCCGAATGCTGGGATTACAAGCATGCACCACCACACCCGGCTTACAATGAAGTTTCACTTTTAAAACAGTGTTTTTAAAAATTCAGTGTTTAGCTAAGGGAAGGAAATGATGAAAGCAATTTAAAATTGATTAAACAACGGAAACTTGTCAGACATAAAAGGAATATCTCCAGGGCCCTCCAGCACTCTCCTGCCTCTTTCTTATGTGGGGTCCACTCCACGGTGCAGGTCAGGAAGGGGTCTGCGGGAGATGAGCCCTGTGCTAGGGTCTGAACAGGGGTCGGGGACACCAAAGTGACACCAAAGTGACCACTTCTTTCCTCAAGAAGTCCACCATGCTCTTATTTCCTTTTCCATGAAGGGACTGGCCATGTGCTGAGAACTCAGTGGAGAATGGGCATTGTTCCGTGTTTAAAGAGAAGTCAGTCCGGCGTGGTGGTGTTTCACTGTATTCTCAGTACTTGGGAGGCTAAGACGGGAGAATTGAAGGTTTGAGGATAGCCTCAGCCACATACTAAGATTCTCAGCAACATGGTGAGATCCTGTTTCCAAACAAAACAATTTTAAAGAGCTTGGAGGTAGAATGTCCCTGGGTTCAATCCTCAGGACCCCAAACAAACAAACAAACAAGCAAAAAAATTAACAAACAAACCCAAAAACAAATGAAGAAAACAGACCAGTCAGTAGAATGTGGCCAGTGGGTGTAACCAGGCCAATGAGAGTTATGGAAGTCCCCCAGGCCAGCCGAGGAGGGTGCAGTGGTATAAGGAACACTTCCTGTATGAGTTGCTCAGGAATTGGTTAGATAAGAACCAGCCGGGCGTGCTGGTGCACGCTTGTCATCCCAGTAGTTGGGAGGCTAAGACAGGAAGATCTCAGGTTCACAGCCAGCCTCAGTTATTTAGTGAGGTTCTCCGTAAGTTAGTGAGACCCTGTTTCAAAATAAAGAATAAAAACTAGGGCTGGGGGTGCAGCTCAGAGGTAGAATGCCCATGGGTTTAATCCCCAGTTCCAAAAAAAATAAAAAATAAAAGAACCCTAACAGCAGGTAGGAGAGATGAGATTTGGAGAGCTTTAGGAAGCTGTCTGTAGTTCTAAAGTGCTGAGCATACACATTTTGAGGTGCAAGAGATAAGAGGAGGGATCCTTATTCCATCATGGCCCCTGATGAGGACTCTTGACTTTATCTTGTAGTTTCTAGGGGCCTGGTGAAGCAATTTGGAGTGGAGAGGTCTGGGGCACTTTAGATCTACCATTCCATCGTGAGTTGGGATGGGATGAATTAAAGGGAATTCTAATGGGGTGACTGGTGTCCCCTCAAATTCCTATCTTGAAGTCCCAACCCACAATCCCTCAGAATGTAACCCTGGAGGATGGAGTCCTTGCAGAGGTCATTAAGTGAACCTGAGATCACTCGGGTGGGTCCAAATCCCATCTATCTGGTGTCCTTATAAGAGGAGGAAGTTAGGAAAAGAACTCGCAAAGGAGGGTTACCATGTGAGACAGCAATAAGAAAACACCACCTACGGGCCAGTGAGAGAGGCTCAGAAGAAACCAACCCTGCTGACACCTTGAGTTGGATTTGCAGGGGCTGTAATTGTGCGACATTAAAGTTCTGTTGGTTACACCACCCCGCCTATGGTACCTTGCTGTGGCAGCAAGACAAACGCAGGAGTCAACCTGGGGAAGCTGGGGTCTGTCCAGAGGAGGGGCGGGGCCAAGGAAGCAGAAGGAAGGAGAGAAGAGGGAGCACTTCTGATCCTGCAGGATGAGGCCAGCCAGGCAGTGTGGGTGATGACGGTGGTAGGCGATCTGGGATGCTGTGTGCTCGGGGGGAGTGTGAGGAGGCGGCCCTCTTTCCAGAAAGGGTAATCAACTGTGGGATAATTGGTCCCATGACTGGAGACTAGACATTGCAGAGCGAAGCTCTGTGGGAGGAGTCTTAGGATGGGCTTTGCTCCTGGACCCTGGTTCTTTTTTTTTTTTTTTTTTTTTTTGCGGTACTGGGGGTTGAACTCAGGGGAATTCTACCTCCGAGCTATACCCCCAGCCCTATTTTTTATTCTTTATTTTGAAACAGGGTCTCACTAAGTTGCGGAGTGCCTCACTAGGTAGCTGAGGCTGGCCGCGAACCCGGATCCTCCGGTCTCAGCCGCCCAAATGCTGGGATTACAAGCGTGCGCCACCATGCCAGGCTGACCATGGTTCTTTTTGAGGATCGACTCTGGCTCTCATTCATCAGTTCCCAGCACCTGACACATGGCAGGTGGCCTATATGATTTGGAGAGGTCAGTAAGGGAGCCCTTGCCCCTGAGCCCCTGATACGAGTGCTCCCCTCTTCTCCCCGTTTGGTGCTTCGGTGTTTGGACCTTCAAGTGCATGTAAACAGTGAGCTGGTGGGGTGGCCTGGGCAGAACCAGCCGAGCCCTCTCCATCTGGTTGGCAATGCAATCCTGCCTCACTACTCCCCCTCCCCCAACCTCTGGGAATTATCTGCCTCTACAACTCCTTCTTATTTCAACAATAAATGGAAAATCTGACTGGGTATGGTGGCTCGTGCCTGTAATCTCTGTACTTGGGAAACAGACAGGAGGATTTCAGGTTCGAGGCCAGTCTCAGCGATTTAGTGAGACTCTCAGCAACTTAGTGAGAGGCTGTTTCAAAGTAAATAAATAAATAAATAAATAAATAAATAAATAAATAAATAAGTAAATAAATAGGGCTAGGGGTGTGGCTCAGAGGTAGAATGCCCTTGGATTTAATCTCCAGTACCAATAAATAAATAAATAAATAAACAAACAAATAAATAAATAGATAAATAAACAAACTTAAAAAGGAAGGAAGGAAAGGACAAAATGGTGCTGAGGGTGAAGCCCCATGGGAGTCCCTCCAAGCTTCATCCCCAGTTCTACAAGTGAAGTAGCATCCTTTGGTATTTGCAGTGGCTTCATCCTTCATTAACCAATCGCAGAGCTGAACCTACTGCCTGGGTCCATCTGATGTTTTCCTAAGTGTCGGGTTGATGTCAGCAACTCGTTTCCTGGTAGGCTCAAGTCAGAGTGGCCTTACACTTGGTTTTCTTAATCTTTTCAGCGCAGTCTTGGTTGCTTCTTGTTTTGGATTCCTAGTGTCCTCTGAAAGGCCCGGAGCTTCCTTCATCTTGTTTTCTGATAAATGACTGTGTTTCATCTTTCTCTGTCTGAGAACAAAGTCTGCATTTTTATTTTTTAATTAATTAATTAATTAATTTGCAGTACTGGGGATGGAACCCAGGGGCATTCTACCTCCGAGCTACATCCCCAGCCTTATTTTTTATTCTTTATGTTGAAACAGGGTCTCACTAAGTTGTGGAGGGCCTCACTAAGTAGCTGATGCTGGCTGCGAACCTATGATCTTCCTGTCTCAGCCTCCCAAGTACTGGGATTACAAGCGTGCGCCACCACGCCTGGCTCTGCATCTTTATTTATCCTCAGTTCTTTATAAGGATAGAAACCTTCGGAGAGCATTTGTTTAATTGAATAGAACTGAATCCAACCAAAGCGAAGCCAGGTCTCTCTCTGTACCTGCTGAAGGGGATTCCAATTGGCGTCCTTCTTCAGTTGTTAATCATTGAGATACTCCAGCAAAGCTTGTGCTGGGCCTGGGGCCAAACAGTGCAACAAATGGAGGTCAAATGTCGCATGATCCCTGCCTCCAGTCATCTTCCAGTCTAGAAACCAGCGAGTTGATAATTCCCCTGCTGTTTTGTTCTCTTTGATTGGCGACAATGGTGGGGCTCCTTTTCTTTAATCCTCATCTCTTGTGGAGAAAGTATTCCAGACAGAACCTTCTTCTACATATGCCACAGAAAGGGGACAGAGAAGATGCAAGTAGGAGCAGCCGACAGTTATTGAAGCATTCGTTCTGTGCTCTGAGCTATTCTATTCTGAGCACTGGACGTGGGTGTCAGTAGGCTCCAGCTGCTGTAACAAAATGCCCCCAAGCCTGGTGGCCTGAACTACAGGTGTTTATCCCCTCGCACTTCCGGGAACTAGCAGTGCATGACCGAGGTGCTAGAAAATTCTGCTTCTGGTGAGGCCCCTCTTTTTCTGCCTTGTAGACAGTCACCTTCTTGCTATGTCTTCCCCTGGTTTCTCTCTCTCTCTCTCTCTTTCTTTCTTTCCTTCCTTCCTTTTCTCTCTCTTCTCTCTCTCTCTCTCTCTCTCTCTCTCTCTCTCTCTCTCTCTCTCTCTCTCTCTCGTACTCTGAAAGGCTCAGAGCTTCATTCATCTTGTTTTCTGATAAATGGCTGTGTTTCATCTTTCTCTGTCTGAGAACAAGTTCTGCATCTTTCTTTATCCTCAGTTCTTTATAAGGATAAAAACTGAGGATAGAGAGAGAGAGAGATGACTTCACCTTGCCTTTATTATTTCCTTATTGAGCTCGTTTCCACATGCAATCACACAGTGGGGGGGTAGCGCTTCAACCTATGAATTTGGGGGAGACACAATTCAGCCACTAAATGCGTTTTTCTGGCTTCCTCCTCAGGACAGCCCTTGCAAGTGGATGCGGTTACCCTCTTCTTCCCTGAGTTTAAGCCTAGGTCCTGGAAGCTGCTGGAGGTGGAGCTGAGCTTCTCCCCAGGTCTGTCTGGCTCGGCAGCCCTCGCTCCCTACCCTCCTCCTCACCCTCCTCACCCTCCTCACCCTCCTCACCCTCCTCCAGCTGAGAGCTGCAGGCCCCCCAGTCAATGGGCCATGGCCAAAAGTTAGCAGCGTCTTTTGTCTATTGCTGTGTATTTTGTTTAATCAAATGTAATGAGGTTTGTGGAAGCAGTAAACTGAGGTTATTTTCAAGTAGGAACTGTATTTAGCACCGTTAATTGAATCAGTCTAGTTAGTTAGAATAGAACAGTAGCTGTTTGCCCTGTAATAAGGAAATTGAGTTGCTCATAAAGCAGCTAATTCCTGTCCTGCCGCCGCACAGAATGCACTGCAGCCTGAGAAGCCAGAGCTCCCTTGCAGCCCAGTGTCACCTCTGCCTGGGCCGTGGCGAGACTTCCGGCAAGTTCTGAGGTTCTTGGGACCTTCAGGTCTGATTGGCATAAAGAGACAGCGAGGGAACTTCAGCTCACTGGTGGGGCTGGAGGTGTGATCGTGTGAAATCCCCCCATGCCGCCTTAATGGTGGACCATGTCCTCATTGTACACAGGGGAAATCAAATCTCAGAGAGACTTAGCGAGGACGTGAGTTAGCCTGAGGTTGTAGAATCGTGTGGAAAACTCTCCATGGCAGGTTTCACCTATGCAGCATGCATCCGCCTTCTGACCAGCACCCTCCACCATAACTTTACAGAACTGTGATAGAACAGAGATGGTTACAAACACCCATCTCCCCTTCTCCTGTGGCACAGAGTCCAGTTCTCGCCCTCTGGAATCCGGCTGGTCTTAGCAACTTGCTTAGTCTCTGGAATGCAGTAGAGATGAGGTTCCGGGCTAATCTCCCTCTTCTGAGGCCTGCAGCCTTAACCCCATCTCTAAAGTCCCCTTTGCCATATCATGTTGGAGGGATTAACAGGGGGACACTTTGGGGTCCTTCTTCTGCCATTCTTTTTTTTTTTTTTTTTTTTTTTTTTGGTACTGGGGATTGAACTCGGGCATTCTACCTTCAAGTTATACCCCCAGCCTTATTTTTTATTCTTTATTTTGAAACCAGGTCTCACTAAGTTGAGGAATGCCTCACTAGGTAGCTGAGGCTGGCCGCGAACCCGGATCCTCCGGTCTCAGCCTCCCAAATGCTGGGATTACAAGTGTGAGCCACCACGCCCGGCTGGCTTGCCATTCTTCCTCATCTGCTAGGAGGACTCTGGTCCCACTCATGGGGCCTTCCAGAAAGGTTCCTTCCTTTCTGCAGTCATGCTTGCCGGCCCCAATCCCCACGCCCCGGCCTTCTTCTTTGTTCTGAGCAGAGGCGGCTTGCAGAGCCATCTACCCAGCTCACAGGATTGTTTTTTCCACCTGTGTTCATTCCTCCTCTGTAATGATTGAAGGGCTGAATCTTCTTGGCTGGGACAGAAGACCCCTGAGTGTAGTTAGCATCTGCCACTGGGTGCGGTACACAGTAGGTACTCAATGATTGCTTACTGAGTGTGGGTCTGAGACAATGGCTGCATAGACTTCCTTGTTTACAAGGTCCACCTGGCCAGGGGTGCTGCTCAGGCCTTTGCATCTGGGCCTGAGCAGGGCGTGTCTGCCCTGTGCTCCAGTGGCAGGGCCGCCTGGTGACCAAAGCCAAGGCTTGGAGCCGGAAACCTGTGATCAAGCACAAGTGCAGGCTGCCATCTTGGAGAGGGATGGCTTTGACCAAGTGCATTATACTCTCGAGGCCCTGGGTCCACGTGAGAAAAGAGGATTTAATAAAGGGCCCACCGAAGGACCTGGGGGGATTGAGACAGCTCGCAGAGCCTGGGCCAGGCCACCACTTGAGGATCTGATGGTGGCAGTGTTCTTCATGTTGACAGTGGAGAGTGGCTACACGTCCAGTATATTCCTAGAATAAAAATCCCTGGCTTCGGATGCTATTATTCCTCACCTGATGGATGAAAGTTTCCTTCTGTAAATTTGTTTAAATGCTTTTATTGCTGCATTGTAATTCTACATCATGCTGAGGTGTGGAGTATTAGGAACAGACATGCACACGCCACTTGATATATTTCCTTCTAGGTCCCGGCCTGGCCCTCCCCTTCCCCGGACATGTCACGGAGATCCGCATGATACCTTCATACCTGCACTTCCTGATTTCAACTGTTACCTTCTCTATGTCTCTATCCCCCCTTCTCCCTTCCCTAACCCCTCCTCTATTGCTTGTTGAAGTCTCTGCAATTCTATCTGAGGTCTCTTCTGTCTCCCAATGACTTAGTGAGACCTTTAGCAACTTAGTGAGATCTTGTTTCAAAAAAAAAAGGCTGGGGGTATAGCTCAGAGGGAAAATGCTCTTGGGTTCCATCCCCAGTACCTAAAACAAAACAAAACGAAACAAAACAAAACAAAATTAACAATGTCTATGTAAACATGCTGCAATGGACTATCACTTTAAAATGCCCCCAAAGAGCTGGGTATGGTGGCGCATCCTTGTAATCCCAGTACTTGGGAGACTGAGACTGGAGGATCTGAGTTCGCGGCCAGCCTCAGCTACCTAGTGAGGCCCTCCACAACTTAGTGAGACCCTGTTTCAAAATAAAGAATAAAAAATAGGGCTGGGGATGTAGCTTGGAGGTAGAATGCCCCTGGGTTCAATCCCCAATACCACCAAATAAATAAATAAAATGCCCCCCAGGGGACCCTTCTTCCCTTAGGTTTGAAGATCAGGAGAGAGAAGCCCAGGGCTGATGGTGGATGTGCCAGGCAGGACCTTCCGAGGGAGGAGTGTGGGCGCTTCCCAGCAGTGCCCCCTCACCTCGCAGCCAGTCTCCCCGCAGCCTGAGCTGTTCAGGGCTCTGATGGGAAGGGAGGGCCCGACCTCTCCCCCCTGGGCTTCTGACAGGTGCAAAAACCCCAATGCTTGGGTGGGAACCGGAGGTAGAGAACAGACTTCTGGCAAGCCAAGATGCTGGAATTCATTGGTATTTAAAAATACTTCCCTGCCCTTTTTTATTATAACAGTCTAACATTTAAAGACTCCAAAATCACTACTTATTAGTACGATGCAAGTCAGAGAGCTCTGAAGTGGTGTGGGAAAAAGGGCTACCTTAAGAAGCCCTGGTCTAGCTGGGCGTGGTGGCACACGCTTGTAACCCCAGTACTTGGGAGGCTGAGATGGGAGGATCTGGGTTCACGGCCAGCCTCAGCTACTTAGTGAGGCCCTCTGCAAGTTAGTGAGACCCTGTTTCAAAATAAAGAATTAAAAATAGGGCTGGGGGTGTAGCTCGGAGGTAGAATGCCCCTGGGTTCAATCCCCAGTACTGTAAAAAATTAAAAAAATAAAAATAAGAAGCCCTGGTCTGAGCAGATACACGTGGTTCAGGGGGATTCTTCCTAAGCCAGCCGAGCCTAGTGGCTTGGCCTATGTGTACAGCTACCGCAGCTTGCTGGTCAGGGATGCAGTTCTGCCCCACGCTGCCTCAACAGTGTGGTGTGGCTCTCTCAGGCCTCACGGGAGCCTCAGGTTACGTGGGATCTTTGTCTAATGAGATGATTGTGCATTTGAGGTCTCTCCAGCTTCATTATAAGAGGGTGGAACTGACCAGAGCACAGTAGGTGCTTTAAAAACATCGGGTCTGACCTCATCCTGTAGCCATGGGTGCCCAGCTTCAGTCTAAGAGCACAGTAGGTGCTTTAAAAACATCAAATGAACTGCCCTGGAGAGCTGGGAGACTTTCATTAAAGTCTTACTTGACTCTCAGTCAAACTTCTGGGAAATCCATGAAGCAAGAGAGAGAATACATTTCTTTAAAGTAAGTTTACTTTATGAGTGTAACCACATTTCTGAAAGTTTTGTAAACAGAGAAAAGAAAAGAATGCCCAGCTCCAGCTCCGGAGGCACTGGGAGTCCTTTGCTGTTGATTTCACTATCGCTCTTCTGCCTCTGTGCCGCCATCCAGGCTGCTGGGGTCCCCTGCATCCTGGGAGCCCCGGTGCCCCCCTTAACGTGATGAGGTAGTGCTTTAGACCTGCCTTTGACCTAGCCAGCGTTGCTAAGCAGAAGCACGAGGAGGAGGTTGAGTATCAGCTGTGGCATAGCACTGTGTGACTGGGGTGAGTACTCCCTCTTTGATCCTCAGTTCAGACACCCAGGAAGGAGGAGCAGGGAAGCCAAGAGGCCGCATAGACAAGGTCCCCTGAGAAGCACGCACGGAGGGACAGGCTGTGTGAAGACCACTGCGCTCCTTCACGAGGCCTTCAAAGAGCTTGCTCCTCCATTATCTGGGGTCCCTCTTGTATCCCAAGTACTCCCTAGCTCGCACATATTAGAGAAAACATCGGGAGAGCCAATCAATGCAACAAACAAGAGCAGGATCAAAGATATTCAGTGCCAGGCATGGGAGCGCATGCCTATAATCCCAGTGCTTGGGAGGCTGAAACAGGAGAGTCACAGGTTCGAGGTCAGCCTTGGCAACTCAGTGAGATCCTCAGCAACTTAGTGAGATCCTGTTTCAAAATAAAGAGTAAAAAAAAAAGGTTGTACCCAAAACAAAACAAAACAGAATGAAACACAAATACATTCAGGGACAGGAAAAGAAGAATTGCACGCAATTGGTGGATCTGCTGGTGACAGTGGCCTCCAAACTTCTCTTTTCATACTCTTAATTGTCTTCCCTTTGTTAACTCTCCTTTCATAAAGAGATTTTTGTCTCACATTATTTTCCTCTTTAGCATCCTGCTCTGAAAGGAGCCAAAGTAGTGATTGGTTTGTCCAAAAGGTAAAGATGTGAAGCTTTTATTTTTAAAGCTATGCTCTGTGACTTTAAAAATCGGTTTCCTTTGAGAAGTGTCTATCCGGATCATTTGCCCATTTTTAAATGGGATTGCTTTTCTCTCTCTCTCTCTCTCTCTCTCTCTCTCTCTCTCTCTCTCTTTCTTTCTGTGGTACTGGGGATTGAACACAAGGATATTCTGCCTCTGAGCTACATCCAGCTTTTTTTTATTTTATTTTTTTTAATTTTGAGCCAGGATTTCTCTAATAAGTTACCAGCACATTGGCCTCAGTCGTGCAATCCTCCTGTCTCAGCCTTTCAAGTGCTGGGATAATAGGCATGCGCCACTGCGCCCAGCTTGTACCGCTTGTTTTTGTTGTTGTTAAGTTTTTTTTTTTAGTTCCTTATGCATTCTGAATACTAATCCTGCATCAGATGAATAGTTTGCGAGCATTTCCTCCAGTTCTGTAGATTGCCTCTACACTACTTCCTTTGCTGCACAGAAGCTTTGCAGCATGATGTCATTCCATTTGCCAGTTTTTGCTTCTGTTTACTGTGTTTCTGGGGGTCATAGCCAAAGAATTGTTGCTTGTCCAATGTTTCAAAGCGTTTCTCCTATGTTTTCTGTTTGTAGCTTCATAGTTTCAGGTGTTGCATTTAGATCTTTGATCCATTTTGGGTTGATTTTTTTGTACAGAGTGAGAAATAGAGGTCAAGTTTTAACCTTATACATAAAGATGCTGTATGCATGTATTGAAGTAGCAGAGTGAACCCCGTTGAGATATAGGTATATGTAATTAGTGCAAATTATATATACATATATAATGTTATATAATAATGTTATATATAGTATATTTACATATAAATTAGTAAATGTTAATCAAAACTACAATTAAAAATAAAAACTATATTTTCATCATTAAGCATTGGCAAAATAATTGCCACCTATGTGACAGATTTGTGTGTGTGTGTGTGTGTGTGTGTGTGTGTGTGTGTGGTACTGGATACTGAACCCAGGGACATTCTACCTCTGAGCTACAACCCTATCTCTTTTTTGTTTGTTTTGAAATAGGGCCTTGCTAGATTGCAGAAAGTCTCACTAAGTTGCTGAGGCTGGCCTTCAACTTGCCATCCTCCTGTCCCAGCCTCCCAAGTACTGGGATTACAAGCATGCTCCATTGAGTCTGACTGAGAAAGAAAAAAAAAATTAAGGTACTTTGACATGGAATGTGATGAGAAAGGGCAATATCCATCCATCCATCCATCCATCCATCCATCCATCCATCCATCCATCCATCTCAGGTTAAATAGTGCTAGGCTGGTAGAGAATATTCTCCAAATTGGATTTCTAATGCAGTGGCCAATTCTGAGTGTTAGTATTTTTCTCTAAAAATAATTTATCATCCATCCATATATCTCTGTATGTATGATTTAGAAAACATGATTTCTGTCTATTAGAATTGGATGGAAGAGTTATATGACACAAAGCAAAGGCCAAATCTGTGATGCTGCGAGGATTTTGTAAGCAATCGCTGTATCACTTGGTCTTCAGCTCTCTAACTGGGCTGATTTCCTCCTTACAACAACCCTGAGACAGTCCACTCTACTGTGTAAAGAATTAGATGCACAGAGATATTAAGTGCCTTGCCAAGGTCCTCAGCTAGCTGAAGATAGACCAGGATGTCTTCTCTAAAGTCCACCCCATTAGCTTTCATGACTGGCCACCCTCATGGTGTCCAAAGTTACACAGGACACCGGGAATTAGCCTCTTATTAAGTATGATGCTCCCATTTTGTATAAGAGGAAACTGGTTTATCCAGAGAGCTTGGGAGATTCTCCCAGATCACCTGGCCAGTGGGCAGCAGAGCCAGGGGCCCAGCCCAGACCTGCAGATCTTCAAAGTCAAGCTCCTTTCACCGATAGTCTCAGGCAAAACATCTGCTCAGGTTCTGCCTCCTTTGATAAAAATGTTGATGGTGCTGGTAGCTGTCTTTTAAAATGGAATGGGTATAAAGCAGGCTGCCACTTGGGAATTAATTGTGTTAGTGCTTACACTTTGGGACACCCTTTTTTCTCAGAAGAACTAGTCTGATAATGGTGGTTAGGCGTCTGGGTTATCCCACAAGGGCTACTTGCTCTTCAGGTGTTGAAAAGAACAGGGGATGGGAAGGCTCTTTATGTCATGGTTTCTCCATGGGACCCACATCAAATTCCAGGTGTGACTGTTCGTTGTTTGCTTGGGTGTCAGGAGCTACGTGTTTGCTCTGTTTGTCCAGCCGTTGAACTCCCAGAGAGTCTCCTGGCTTGTCCTTTGGTAAGAGAAACGTCAGCATAGCAGACATTTCTCTATTACCAGGGTGGCAATAAGGCTTTGGAAACTGATGGGTATGGGTTCTGATTCTGATTCCAGCAGTCAGTAGCTGGCTCCTCTTGAGCAAGCCGTGGTTAATCGGTGGATCTATCTACCTATCTACCTACTTACCTGTGTGCCTTGTTATTTATTCCTCCAGAGCTGGGGATAACAGGGACTAAGTCCTTGCAGATTAGAAATGTGTTATGTGGATAGTGCCTGGCGCAGTGTGGACACCAGGACACAGTAGCCAAATCAGAATCTAACATTGAAAAGACCAGGACTTGGCTATTTAGTCCTTAAGTGTCTGGCTGGAAGTCCCTTAAATCTTTATTTTTATTCGGATCAATTATTCCGCCATGCCTGAAAAGTGCTTAAAAGAGTCCCTGCCACAGAATTAGAATTCGGTAACCTTTAGGCGTTATTATCATCGCCATTATTATTAGTGTTCTTGTCGCTGGCCTAATTCAGAGAACATTTTGAGTCTGCCATAAAGCAGAGGAGGCGCATGGCACTGTTAGGGGGAGCTGGAGGATTCTTGTTCTTGATGAAGTGTCATTAAGAGATGCCATTGACAGTATTGGCAGCTTCATTAGGAAGTCTGTTGACGATGGTAATAAGGCTGGCACATTTGGGATTCAGATTGACACTTCTCAAGACAGTGGCAGAACTTGGGCTGGCGCAGCGATGCGGGGATGCGGCTTAGGATCTGGGAAGGGCTGGGTGCGCGAGAGAGTGCGGTCTGGATGGAAAAGCTCCTCCTGGGACAGGAGCCTGCACCGGGGCCTGCTTGGCTTGTTTCTTTCCTTCAGTGGCATCTCCATGTTCACCATTCCACTTCTCCAAGACTCAGTTTCTCAAGATGTAGCTGAAAAGAACCTGCTTGGCTATGCATTGGCCTCCAGACAATTGAGTAGGTATCCCCGCGGGCATCAGAGCTAGCACAGAGGCGGAGAACCTTCAGAGGGAGGGAGGTGTCAGTATCAAATTTCTGCTTTAGAGAGATGATGCTGGAGATGGATGTGGAAAATGAATTGGAGGAGAGAAGAGACACTGGGGAAGCTTTACTGTCATTCTGGCAGAAGAAAATGGAAAGGAACTCAGTCACTGGGAACCGAGCAGGGGAGGGAGACAGGTGTTGTTCTCACCCTTTCCCATTGATGATATCCAAAATTGTACATGCACTTAAGAAGAGGCAAAGCTTAGCATAAAAGAAGCAGTCAAGCGCTCTTTGGGCCTAGGATGAGATGGACGGGTGAAAACCCAGGCTCCTGAGACGTCATGCCCTTTCATAGGCTGGTAAGTAGCCTAGTGCACTTGTGGGTGTGTGAACCAGACCGTCTTCTGGGTTGCCCTTGAAAATACTGAACATTGGTCTGGACTGTGTCTTTCCTTTCTTCTCTTTCTCTCCCACTGGCCTGCTCATTTTCTTGTCTTTCTCTCACTTTGTCTTGAAACAATATTAACTGCTCATCTCCTTTGGGTGAGGCACCAGACTTGGAGCAGAACCAGTAGATGGACGGTCAGCTAGTTGGTGCTCTTGGGGTTCGGTAGTTGGGGGACCCTCGGTTGGGCCAATCTTTAACATGTCCTTTCCAACTCATATATAAAGTAGATGATGGCCTTACTGGTCAGCAGATACAGTTTGTCCATGACAATGTTGATTTTCCAAAGGTGAGCGACCTCTAATCACAGTGTTAAAAGACTGATCCCGGTTCATCCTCCTGCCACCACGACATCTGTCAGTCATCCTGACTCCGCCTCCTTGTCTTTTATCTGATTCAGATGTGCCCGCGCTTGGGGAATAGGCCTGCACTCAAAATGTAAATAGGCGCCTCCCCCTCCCTCTTAAAGCCATTACCGTGTCGGGAGATGTCTGGCTATAGTTAAGGGTCTGTCAGTCTTCACATTAAGAAACCTTATTTTCTAAGGCTTAAAATGCCATTAAAATCTGTTCGATTTGGCTGCTCAAATGGCCAAATTATCCAAATTTATTTTAGAAATCAATTCAGTTCCTTATTCACTAGTGAAAATACATGTAAGTTGGTAGATTCTTGAGTTCTGAAGCCTTGGGTATTTCTATCTATCTATCTATCTATCTATCTATCTATCTATCTATCTATCTATCTATCTATCTATCTACCAGGGAATAAAATCAAGGGCATTCTACCACTGAACCACACCCCTAGTGCTTATTTATTTGTTATTGTGAAACGGGGCTTTGTTAAGTTGCTGAGGGTCTTGCTAAGTTACTGAGGCTGGACTCAAACCTGGGATCCTCCTGTCTCAACCTCCCACTTGAGTGTTTAGAAGACAAAGACGCTGGCAGTGTTCACTTCTGAACTCAGTGTGTTTCGTCATTTCGACTTTGCTTTGGAAAAGTCCTGCATATTCTTAAGATAACTGCTATTAGTTTAGGTGGGAATTAAGGTTATATGAGAGTATTTTCATCATATGCCACACTTCTAAATTTTTGAAAAGAGAAAAAAAAAGAGTGAAACTGTGCTAAGTGTCGCTGTCTGCCAGGAACTATGTGTGTATTTGAATATAATCACATACAAACTGCCCAATAATAGCCTTGAGGAACCCCAATCCCTCTTTTGCAATAGGGGAAAATGAGGTTCTAAAACTGAATAACAAATGGTAGAACTGTGGTCAGACCAGGATTCAAGCCCATGACGTTTGTACTCTACCCTACCCGCTCCTCCAAAATCTTTCAGATGCTAGTGGCCGAAGATGCATCAAGACACAAAATGAAGGCGAAACACTTTAAGAGACTTCACCAACCCCTGGAATTTTTGATGAAAGAAATATTTTCCCCCAAGTTGGGCCTACTGTTAACAAACCAACCTCCCTCTCTCCTTCTCTTTCTCCCTTCCTTTCTTCTTTTAACAAATATTCACTGGGCATATCCTCTAGAAAAGCCTACCACCAGCACACTTACATACGTGTATTAATTTCTGTAATAATTTCCAGTCACTACTTTCTGCCCCAGAATGGTAGCTCACATGGCTCTTTCAGTTCTCCATAGCTGAGTATCTGTCGCTTAGGGAAGTATAACTTCACAGCTTCCTCATCAACGACATCTCTTCCATGCTCAAAGTGCCCTCTTTGGATGATAATATATATAGTACCCAAGGAGGGGGTTACATCTCATCTCAGCTACTCAGCAAGACTTTCTCTGAAAATCTACCCCACTAATCTTACAGACAATTCTCTCAACTCTCCTTACTTTTCTGATCAGTTCTCCCAGTTGGTCAATTAAGTTTTCCTTAATGTTGTGCTTAGATTTATTTACACTCACAGTATCTTTTGTTCTGCATCCTTGGTGACCACTACAGGAGGAATGGAGCACACTCAATAAATATTTGTTAAATTAATATGCAAGCAAATTAATTGGAAAGAAAACCACCCCCACCTGCCTCACACTGGGGTCAGTTCCTAGTCATCTCCTCCTTGTGGGACCATTGCAAAGCTGTTTTCTACAAGACACCTTCTATAATTCCCCCCAATTAGTTCTTCTCTGTCTTCATCTGTGTGAGCACTTATTTCAAAGTATCATTGAAAAAAACATGGCATGTGTGTTTCTTTGGTAATCCCTCCCCGGGCCTGGCACACAGTGGTGTTTGAGTATAAAATGAACAAGTGAGAGAAGTTTCCCTTGAATTGTACTTCTTCACTGTGGCTTTTCTAATGAGCTGGCACCTCAGGGAACTTTCAGGCTGAGACAGACTGAGGCAGCATTCAATTTACTGTAACAATCATTTTAAATGACAATAATTTCATTAAAACATTGAATGTATAACCCTGGCAGGTAGTAAACTGCACTAATTATTTCATTGAGAGGAGCTGGCTCAAGATGTGCATGCTAATATTCTTTACCTCACTCAGAACTCAGGTGTACAAGGGTTGAGTGTCTCTATCTTTTAGGGTAGGGGTAGGTGGCTTGGGGGCTGACAGAACTTGGAAGGCTCTCTCAAGCAGCAGGCTATTGTAGCTGGGAGCATAGACCCTGAAATTAGACATATGCATTAGTTATCTACTGCTGCATAACAAATTGTCCCCAAGCTTTTCAGCTTCAAGCTTCTGCTTGTTTGTTTTCTGATGGTTGATTACATTATGTTGTAATTAACTTAGTGAATGCCAGGTCTTGTGGTTCTCAATCTAGCATTCCAAGGAACCCAAGTTCCCCATGGACCCTGGCCTTCTGTTGAGAACACTAACATAGTTTCAAACCTAACCCAGTGCTATAGTTTGGATTTAGAATGTGCCTCAGATGTCACAAGGCAGCCATTCTAGAGGCTGGGCTTGGTGGCTGAGGAGGGGTCTTTGGAGTGTGGTCTTGGGAGCTCTGCTTACAGTACCTCTCTCTCTTTCTCTCTGCTTCTGGCCTCCATGATGTGAGATCACAGTTCCTTTTCTCTTGCTTTCTCTCTCCGCTTCCTGTTGCCATGCCCTGCTGATGTGGCAGAACGTGTACTGAAACCCCTGAAATCTCCGGAACTGTGAGCAAATAGATCTTCCTTCCTCTGAGTTGTGGTGGTCAGGAGTCTTGTGTCACAGCAGTGGTAATGCTGACCCAAACACCTGGCTTTGAATTGCTTCCTGGTCACGGTAAGTTCTCTTCTGCAGAAGGTCATTTATGGCACTTGGACCGTTGATGTCACTGTTGGTAATGATGGCAACAGCCGCCCACTGAGGGGGTGTGTTTTCCTGGCCATGTCTGTTGCCTTTTCCCCTAGTGCTGACTGTTGCTTCTCCTCTCCTCCCCTCTCCATGCTGTTAGAATTCATAGCATCCGGATAACTGTTGCTCCTGGGGAGCGCTTCTGCCCACTAAGGGCAAGTGCTGAGGGGCTCTGTCCCCAGGAATAAATCCTGTGTGACTTGGACTGGATGAAGAGGCCACCGTCATCTCTGAGGAAGGGCCTCTGCAGTGGCCCCTTCCCAGCCCTCTGTTCCCCGTGCCGTGTGTGCCATCTCCTGCCACCTCCCGCCCAGTCTCTGTCTCTGGTTGTTTCTGAGCAACACGGATCAGATTGGGCCACCCTCCCCGAGTCTGCTCGCTGAGCCCATTCATCCAATAAACACGTTGGGGCACTGACTGTAGTGCTGATGCGATGAGCAAGAACAGATGTGGTCTCCAGCCTCATGGGAAGACAGCCTGTAATTGAAAAATCACCCACAGGCAGCTACCCGTCCTGGCAAGAGCGATGCCAGGGAATGGGATGGGGTTCGGCAAGCATTGGTATAGACAGATCCGCCCTGGTCCTGGGGGGTCTGGGGAGGCTGGAGTGTGGAGGTGAATCAGAGAGGAGCAGAGGGATAAATACGTGAATTCTCCTTCCTAGGATGCCTTTTGCCATAACCGAATCTGACAACACTATTTCCCTGAGCTGGGGTCCTGGTGTGTGTTGGAGCTGCCGGGAACTTTTTGGGACCCAGAATCCAGATGCTGGCAGACCTTCATTCTCAGACTCACTGGCTGGAGTGCGGCTGGGACCCCTTAGTTACATGTTCCAGATCCTAAGAAGGAGACCTGCTTGGCTTACAATTAGATGTTCAAACTGTGGAGCCATTGTTCACCCCACGTCTTTCCCATATTGCCTATGGCTCCCACCTTCGTCCATCAAGGCTCCAGTAGACTTAGACGCCTCCTGTGTCTAGTCACTCCTTCACTCTGCAAACACTTTTCTGGACTTTGATTAAGGAGCCATCGTGGTGCAGTTGCAAGGGAACCCCTTGGGTCCACATGGGCTTATCCTGGGTCCTCGCTCTGGGATGTCATCTTTACCTGTTTTGAGCAGTGGAGAGGTAATCCTTCATAAGACTGACATGAGAATGGACTGTAAGAATACAAGGAGAGGACTTGGCAGAGCACGGGGAGCTGAACAGTGGTTAATGGGCACTGATTGTGTGTGTGTGTGTGTGTGTGTGTGTGTGTGTGTGTGTGTGTGTGTGTGTTTGTGTGTGTGTATGTGTGTGGTATTGGGGATTGAATCCAGGGAAGTTCTGCCTCTGAGCTACACCTCCCAACCCTATTTTATTTTTGGAAAGCTGGTCTCGAACCTGCAATCCTTTGTTTCAGCCTCCCCAGTACTGGGATTACAGGCATACACCACCATGCTCAACGTGGCACTAATTCTTTCTCTCTCTCCGTCTCTCCTCCCTGCCTCCTTTCCTTCTTTCCATTTCCTTTCATATTGGTGGTGTGTGTAGAGGTGGGGAGTAGCTGGAGATTGAACCCATAGTCATCCTACCTGCAAGACGCACCCCTGCCCCTTTTTATTTTTATTTTTCAAAACAGGGTCTCGATACCGAGGCTGGCCATGAACCTGCGATCTTCCTGTCTCAGCCTACCAAGTACAGGGTTTGCATGTGTACACCACTGCTCCCAGCTCTGTCCGTTCCCTCTAACCATCGGGGATTTTATTTTGCAGAGTGCAAAGGTTTGGATTTAGAATGTCCCCTTGGCTCTCATGGAAACAAGGTAGCAATGGTCTGATTGCTAAGGAGGTGTTCCTAGAGGTGCGGCCTTGCTCTCTCTCTCTTTGTGCTCCCCATCACTGTGTTTTGAGCTCCACAGACCTGGCCTTGCATGGACTGAACCCTGAATCTCCAAAAACTGTGAGCAGATAAACCTTCCTTCCTGTAAGTTGTGTGACCAGTTGTTTTAGGTCACAGCTCGGACAAATTCTAGCACATGGAAGGAGCCGAAGGATCACTTATCAAGTCAGAGCAAAGGCATACAGTGATCTAATGAGTAAACAGACACACAGTCTAAGCACTCAAGAAACTTCCAGATTGGTGAAAGACAGGACGTAGAATGGAGGCTAAGCCAAGCCAGGGAATCTGACGGGTCCCAGTGATTTTCAGCGCCACCTACAAAGACTCATGGAATTTGGATGCCTGTGAGGGGCAGAAGGGAGCCAGGCCTGGGGCTGGCATGAAGGAGCCCATGGGCTGTGATGTGCTGGGCACACAGCAACGACATTGTGAGTTGGCGGAAGGAAGCCAGAAAGTGAGGTCGGGCTCCAGGAGGCTGGGTCTGCCTGCCAAACTCAGGGCTGGGCATTCATCCGGTGGCAACGAGGGGCAGACAGAGTGAAGGCCGGCTGGGAGGATGTGATCTTGAGGAAGCAGCAGCAGCCCCAGGAAATGTAGAGAGACCGAGGAGAGGCCTTAGCTCTGGCTGGAGGGAAGGCTTCTTGTCTCCCGTTCCAGCTCCATCTCTCCCGTTAGGAATGTTTCACCTGCCTGCATTGGGGATTTGAAAAATTGGAAAATATCTTATTCACACCTATGCATGTCACTTCTCGACTTGAAGTCTAACATGCGCCCTCATTTACACATAATTCGTTTGACTCCTGTAAACTACATTAACAGAAAGAGGAGCAATGCAATAAATTACTAGTGACAGAGGCCAGGCTGGATGGCAATTATTTTTATAAGCCCCTGGTAAGCAATGATGTTCTGTTTTTACAGCGCCTAATGTCCCGTCGTTACTGAAATGCC
The DNA here is from genome assembly GCA_004027655.1 of Graphiurus murinus. NCBI lineage: Eukaryota > Metazoa > Chordata > Mammalia > Rodentia > Gliridae > Graphiurus > Graphiurus murinus. Next base: position 143,284 of record PVLC010000986.1, on the reverse strand, counting down.
AGTGGCATCCACGGAGCGCATCTGTGCTAACCGGCCTCACAAGTAGCAACGCTGTGGGAAAGTATGGTGGCTGGAGAGGACCAATCCTGTCCCAAGGCTTGAGAGTCCCAGGGCTGATGCTTCAGCATGGGAGTGAGTTGCTTAGGAAAGCAGCATGCAGAATGTGCAACCCAGTCTTCTTCTTATTTTCCTAGTTATAAGAGCTGAACAAGCCTCTTCAACTCTCCTGACACTCTTGTTACTGGCCTGTAAAGTGGGGATAATCGTGCATCCCTTCTCCTGGCTTATGTGGAGAGAGAAGAGGTCATGGAATAGGTATGCCACATAGTGAGAGAAGCTAATATTTGCTGAGGACTTACCTATGTCACCCACAGAAGTATGTGCTTGCGAGGCATGACCTTATATAATCCCGAGGACACCCCTTTGAAGCAGATGCTATTTTTAGGATCATCAATATTTTACAGGTAAAGAGACTGAGAGTTAAAGAGGTGGAATTATTTGCCGGCGATTTTATAACTAAAGCCAAGACTTGAACCCACACCTATCTGAAGTCAGAGATAAAATTTTGGCCATTAAATTATTCTCTCTTGCCTGGTGTGGTAGCTCCAGTGATCCCAGTACTTGGGAGACTGAGGCAGGAGGATGGCATGTTTGAAGCAGCTCTCAGCAGCTTAGTGAGACCCTGTTTCAAAATAAAAAATAAAATAAAATAAAAAGGGCTGGGAGTGTAGCTTAGAGGTAGAATGCTTCTTTGTTAAATCCCCAGTACCAAAAGGAAAAAAAAAATGTTTCATGAAAGGCAAACAGTCTTCAGAAACTTAGTTGCTCAGTATGGAGAAGATGTGGGCATTCCAGGACTGACTTAGGAAAGTCCCTGTGGGGTTGGGGAATAGAAATCTCCCAGGGGAGGAGAGGACTTTAAACACATTGGCCGCAGGTCCCTTAAAGGATAGATAGATCCTCTTTGCACCAGCTAATCCATTTCCCTGGCCCCAGAAATACTTAACAGGTTGTGTGGTTATATTTTTGTGTGTGTGTGAATCTGGATGGTGCAAATCTGCAATGATGATCTATAATGTATTAATAGTTGTACTTTATGCACACATTTCGTATTAATGCAAACCCTACTTTACATTTCCTCCTCCAGAGAATTAATCTTGAATTGTGCTAGTTTTGAATTACTCGAGGCCGTTGGGAATAGGCCTACATCCCTCACAAGAAAATTAATCACCCTATAAATGACTTAACCCGCCTCTCAGGGGTTCCTGGTGGAGACTGGAAGCAAGAATGCAAATCAAGTGACTCAAACCTGCATTTGTACTACCTGAGTCCTCTCCCCTTTCCCCTTCTGGCCCCAGTGATTCACTCTCACCCACGCTGGCCTCCCAACTCCTGGGCTCTCTGTGACTGCCACTTGGGAACTTCCAAACTCTCTTTGCCCTCTTGGAAGTCCTTGTCAAGTGCCAGGTGAAGGATCCCCCAAAGTTTAACTCACCCCACAAACGCCACTGCTCAGTACAGGGCAGCACATGCCCCAGCTTGCTCTTTACTTTCTCAGGTCAGGACAGACAGGAGCATGTTAGGAACATGGTTTCCCATCCTAGGAAGCCTCATATAAGTGCCCTGTAGAACAAATAAACACTTAAAAAAAAATCTGGAAGCAGAAGCTTTTATAAAAGATTTTAGGCTGGGCATGGTGGCACACATCCATAATCCTAGTACTTGGAGGCTGAGACAGGAGGATTACAAGTTCCAGGTTAGCCTCAGCAACTTGGTGAGGCCCTCAGCAACTTAGCGAGACTCTGCTTTGTACCACAAAATAAAAAAAAAAAACTGGGAAAATAAATTTAGACATGTAAAGCACTGTCTCGGGGCCCTCTTAGTTGCAACTCCCCGACCCTGGTTTGTGACTTTTGGCTGTATCTTTATCTTCTCCTCTTCTGACAGTCTCAGGACCTAGATGGTACCCTTGTTCCATAGAATCTACTTTTGCTCATTTGCTGTTTTCTTTCCCATGCAACCTCTCTGCTGGAGAAAAAAACCATGATGTAGGACTTTCTCTGACTTGTTTCACAGGCAGCCGCGGCTGGAAAACTCTTGCTGTCCAGTATTCTCCACACCTTCATCTTTGGGGAGGAAGCTGAGACCCGAGGGCAATCTGAGTCACTGCATAAACCAGTGGCAGAACTCAGATGGCAGCCTGAGACAGGGCAGAAGTCCTTCTCTCTTCTCTCTTCTCTGCGCCCCAGGATTGTGGCATCATGCAACATCCAGCCCAGATTCTCAGCCTGGGGGCCCAGCAGAAGTATCCACAGAATCTTTTTTTTAAAACAATCTGCATTAGCTTGCTGAGGCCGCCATCACAAAGTCCTACACACAGGATGGCTGAACAGCAGAAATTTACTGATGTTCCTCCACGGCGACGGGGGTGTCCTGTAATGTCCATTGTTGAATCAAAAATATCCTAAGTTGCAAAGGCACTTAATAGTCAGATGTGGTGGTGCATGCCTGTAATCCCAGTACTTGGGTGGCTGAGGCAGAAGAATTGCAGGTTCAACATCAGCCTCCATCACTTAAAGAGGCCCTGTTTCAAAAATAAATAAATAAATAAAATAGGGCTGAGGGTATAGCTCAGAGGTAGAATGCCCTTGGGTTCAATACCTAGTATCATCCAAAAAAGAAAATATACATAAAAATGCAATTAACACAGTACCCTATCGAGCAGCCCAGCATGGCCACTGTGGTGTGGATTGCTTCCCTTCTCCAGTCATGCTTATATAACTAAGTGCACATCTGGGGCTGTACAGAATGAGCAGGGTCATGTCCATGCTACTGGCCTATACTTCCTCCGGGCTCCACAATCCACCCCCTACTGTGTGGTGATACGTGACTTGACCTAGAAAGCATTGCACTGGGCCCAAAGACCACCACAAAAACAGAAAGCACAACAGGTGGCTATCGGTCCTTCAACCACACAGGCAAGGATAGTCAATACCCATTTCTAGGAGAATCCAGTGAGTGCTTCCAGGTTGTAAGCAGATTCTCCTGTAAAGTCTGAATTGTGTATATCTCTACATCCATCTCCAATCAGTATATTCCTAGTGTCTTGTTTCTGCTATACACCTGCCCCTCCATCCAAAGCCTGTGCCATTCATTTGGACTATTAGCAGAAAAGGAAGGGCAGGATCTACTACCTGCAGAGTTTGTGACTGTGCCTCCACCCTCTTGGTGGCAATAAATGCAGTTTTCATTTCAGGGGTCAAATTCCAAGATGCTCCCTTATAGACAAAGTGATATAAGGGGTGCATAAGCATAGCTAAATGGTGTATAAACGTTCTCCAAAGCCCCCAAAGACCCTGATATGTCTGTAACTGTTCCCGGTTGAGGATAGGCTTGTATCTTGTCTATCAGTGCTTCAGGTATACCTTTGTCTTACCTGACAACTCCCAAGAATTTGACAGAATACCCAGGTCTCTGGACCGTGTCTTCACTGACAGTCCACCCCATTCCTGGAGAGTGGTTCTAAGGTGTCATGCAGCTGCTTCTAACTCCGCAAGAGAATCAGAGGTTAGCAGAATACCATGGATATATTGGAACAACTGTATAGCCTCAGGCTTCCACTAGAAGGCTAATCCTGTGCCCCCAGACCGTGACACAAGGTGGGACTATGCAGTTATTCTTGGGGCAATGCCAAAATGGTCCATTGCCGCCCTTCCCAGGTAAAAGCAAATTGTTTTTGGCTTTCCAGGGTAATGTCAATGGAAACAAAGGCATTCTGTAGTGCCAAGTCTACAATGCAATGGGAACCGTCCCAGTTCATGTGACAGACAATCTATCAGTTCTAAAATGTTAGGTACTGCTGCATGTAAGGGGAGTATCACTTTATTTAGCTCCTGGTAGTCTACTGTCAGGTGTCAGGAACCATCAGGTTTTTGTACTGACCATATAGACTCTGAGTTGGATGGATTATACTCCCTCTTCTAGCTTTAGTCCAATTTTCTCATGCTCCTCTGGTAATTTGTACTGCTGTACATTTACAATCCTCATCACTTGGGGGAGTTGTAAGGGAGTGTGATGGGGATGTTTTCTAATGATGGTGTTTACCATACCATCGTGGCTGCTAGCATGGAGTTAGGCAAAGGGCGGGATCTGCTCACTGGCCGCCTTCTCTGCTCACTGAGTTCCATTCCTGCAGTACTTGGGTTCTGGCCGTTGCAGCTCCTGCACTTATAAAGCCCTCTAGACTTCTTCCAGCTGGGACATACGTCATCCCAATCTTGAGCTGGGTCTACACTGTCGGATAGGATGTTACAAGGAAACACAAGGAGGCCAGGGACCACATCTCCTCCACCCTGGGTTGTTCCTCCTGGGCCTGCTCTTCTAGAGGGGTACTGGGGGCACCCACCTCATCTTGCCGACTACACCAAGTATCGGTGGCCAACTGTGGTTGCAGAGGAGTTTTTTGGCAGTAAGCTCCCCAGAAAGAAGAAAGCATGCAGAATCACTATCAGGATAACAACAACAGCAGCTTCTATAGACCTGTTCCTTATACAAGGTTCTGGGCAATGGACATGTTCAAGTGTGCTGCATGTTCATGGCATGGACATGTTCAAGTGTGCTGCATTCTTACCAAGTCATGCTTGTATAACTAAGTACACATCTGCATGAAGCTGCATGGGGGGAGCAGGGTCATGTCCTTACTGTGGCTTGTACTTCCTCTGGGCCCCACAACCCCCACTCCTACACTATTATTTTTTTAAATTTTGAAACAGGTTCTTGTTAAATTGCTGATGCTGGCCTTGACCTCCTGTCTCGGTCTCCCAAGAACTGAGATTACAGGCATGTGCCATCATACCTGGCTTGATCTGTCCTTCTTATAAGGACACTGTTTCATTGGACCTTGTATTAACTTAATTGCTTTTTAAAAGATTCTATCTCTCATGGTAGCCACATTTTGATGTATTGGGAGTTAGGACTTGAATGTAAGAATTGGGGAAGGGGGTACTATATAGCCCATAATTCTCTACCCTTTGGGGTCCAAATTTATTTTCTTTCCCAACACAAAATATATTACCTCTTTTTAACATCTGCCAAAGTCTTAACTCAGTTTCAACTCCAAGTCCAAAGTCTCATCTAAATATTAGATATCATCTAAATTAGATATGGGTGAAATTTGAGGTATGATTCATCCTGAGATACTTTTCTCTCTCGTTGTGACCCTCTGAAACCAGACACGTTACATATTTCCAAAATACAATGGTGTAGCAAGTAGGGGATAGACATCCCCTTCCTATAGGAGAGATGAGATAGGAGGAGGGGTACAGCCTCCAAGTAGGTCCAAAACCTAAGCAGGGCAAACCCCACTGAATTTTAAGGCTCAAGTGTAATCCTCACTAGCTCCATCTCCTTTTCCTGGGGCCCACCTGGGCCCTCTCTAGGGGCTTAAGGATGATACTTGTCCATTTCCTATTGTCATTCCAGAAAATGCTTGCCATTGCCTGAGAATTCACTGTGCGTCAGAAACACGTCCCATTTATCACTCGACTCAGTCAACTCAGTCAATCCTCACCTCACTCCTAAAAGAAAAGCATGGTGATCCTCTCCAGCTGAGAAAGGAAGAAAGTAAGACACAGAGAGTTCAAGTTCCTTGGCCAGGAATGCATGACTTACTACAGCTGGGATTTGAACCCAGGCATCCTCACCCCAGGGTCCTTGCACATCCCAAGACCTTAGGATCCTAGGTGACCCTCTTGTTCTCCATTGCTCCACCATGAATGCCCTGTTGCATTAGTTTCTGGCGTTTATTTATCTACATGTTTATTCCCCCAGCCTTAGACTGAGACTTAGGTGAGAGACAGTTCCTTGTCCTGCCCCTCTCCTCGTTTGTGTAGCTGCTGCGATGTCTGTACACAACATGTATAGTAAGTATTTGTTGACAATCAGAAAATGGGGGAGGCTGGGACCCATCCCTGAAAAGATGAACCAATTAAAATTCAAAATCTCCCCAGCACAGTAACTGGCAGGAGTTCTGTGGCCCCGGCCCCCACTGCGGAGGCCCTGGAAGCTTCTTTCTTCTCTAAATAGACCTCGTTTGCCTGGCCCCACAGGAAGGGCCTCCCCTTTCAGCCAATAATTAGGTCTTGTAAGTGGAATCTACTTAAGCAAGAACACAAAGCCCAAGAAAGTCGTATTATGCCATTTTTAAGTGTCCAGCCTTCTGCAGCTGCTTCATGATTCACAGAGCTGAAATAAATGATTTGCCTAAGAAAAAAAAAATTATGAACGTTCATTCCGCTGGTAGAACCTCTTAATTCCCTTTACACATGTCAGCATATTATGACTGGGAGCTGTCAGGTTCTAATGACTAAAATTTCATTTTTTAGACTTTTCATGCTGTGTTTGAGAACTATAAGGCTTGGCAATAATTCTGCAACTAAGCTTCTTCCTCATCTGGTAAATTCAGCCATTCTTGTCCTTGACAATATTGTGTGTGTGTGTGTGTGTGTCCAAGTTCACAATCATACCTTGAATGGACTCACCTTCTGCTTCATTCAGTGAACAGTGGAGAGGAGGGAACAACTGTGGGGCTTTTCTTCTGGAAGTTACTGTCCATTTTATGGGGTTTAATGTCTCTCGACAGCCTGACAGATTCAATGCAAAAGTATTTTTACTTGGCAGCATGGATCAAAACATGGATTATTTTAGATAAAGGACAGTTAGCACAGATTTTTTTTTTAAGTGAAATATGTTGTGTACTCCTCGTAGGGAAAAACAGCCTTGACATCAGATGCAACTTGTTTTATTCTCCTTGAAATGGGAATTTGTTGACATGATATTCAATAAACAGAAATACTGCCGTCCAGTTCACTTACCCTCAGATACTAGACCGAGCAGCGATTATTGATCCTCCGGTTATTACACTTGCTTCTGAAACGCCGTGTGGAGAACAAGGAAACCAACTTCCAATTGAAGTCGTTAATAGATTGGTAGCAAAATTTATGTGATCCGGGTCCAACAAATCACTAATAAAAGCTCATGAAAGGCTGGATCATCTGGGCTGAATTACTCATTCTCCCCCCCGTAAAAAGCCTTCGGCTAGAGACTGACCAAAGAATTTTAAATCGCTCATTATCCATAAGTCATTGCTCAAAGTGTCCCTAAATGGGATTAAACCACTGCCACTCAGCTTTTCCTGCGACTGCCCCCTTCTCCTCCCACCTTGACTTAAATTAAGGCTAATGATGGGTTTCGACAGGAGAGGAAGGGGGCAGAGTTTCCTTGAGTGTCTTTCCAAGACGTGGTGTCTGGTCTGTTGTGGAAGCGTGTCTGGGCACAGGTGCTTGGCTTCAGCTCCTCTCTGGAGGATCTGTCTGGGAGCAAGCAGGTCCAAGGGGAGATAAGGACCCGGTGAAGGTGCAGGTGCCGCCTTCTCTCCTTGTTTTACTGCACAGAGAAGGTTGGCGGCGCCATGTATTATGTTAAATGCTTAGAGGTGGATATTGCAGACATCTCCTGTCTCCCTCTCCACCATTCTCTCTCCCTCCCTTCCTCCCTTCTTGTTTTCTTCTTTCTACTCATCACACTTATGGCATATCTACTATGCCCCAAGCTCAGATACATCAGGCTTCGTGCTGCTCACTCAGGCCTTGGTCTCCTGGGTTCCCAGAGCAGCCCCTGTGCAGACTCCTGCAGGGAAGGTGGTGTGGTTGGTGCCAGAGCCCAGCAGGAAATACCGGAGTGAGGAGGACCTGGCTGTGACTCCTGTCTTTACCCTTGACCATGAGGATTAAACTGTGAGTGAGGACTCACAGAGACGCCTCAGTAGTGGAACAGTGCTAATATAAGGGTGTCCCCGAGGCAGGTACCGGGGCAATGGGATGTGGTGGGCGATGACTCCCTTACACCAGGCAGCCAGGAGTCACAGGAAACAGTGAGGTTGCTGGAGACCCCAGAGGTGTGTGTTGCAAGGGGAGAATAAAATGAGGGATGGTTGCATTTGCGCTAAATACATACAGGCCTTTTTTCTTGTCATTATTCTCCAAACAATACCATGCAAAGACTATTTACATGACATTTACATTATATGAGGTATTATCAGTACTCTAAAGATGATTTCAAGTGTACAGGAGGCTGCTCATGGGTAGTTTGCAAATACTGTACCTTTATATGTAAGGGATTTGAGCATCTACAGTTTGGGGTATCTGCAGGGGGTTCCTGGAACCAACTCCAGCAGGTGTGGGAGAAAGACTGTATTTCTACTGGAGACTGAACCCAGGCACTTTGCCAGTGAGCTGCACTTCCAACCTGCTTAATTTTTTATTTTGAAACAGGGTCTTCCTAAGTTGCTGAGGTTGACCTCGAACCCGTGATCCTCTTGTTTCAGTCTCCCAAATCCTGAGATTACAGGTGTATGCCACTGCACCTACCTTTCCTTGGTGTCTTAAGTTTGGTGTTAAATTGCTAGTAACAATGGATGCAATCTACTAATTTGGCCATATATTCACACATGCTTTTTACCTCATTTATTTATAAACTTTGCCCATATTTTCCTTTGAGATGTGTATGTGTGTAAGTGTGCATGTGTGTGTGTGTGTGTGTGTAAGTGTGTGTATGTGTGTGTGTGTGTGTGTGTGGGCAAATTACACTCCTGTGTAATTCGTTGGGTATTTTTATGTCTATAGGCTATTCATGTTGTTTCTGATATGTTTGTAGCCAACACTGTTTTACTTTGTATTTTGGTTTCATTTGTGGGGGTATTAAATAGAGACAGTTTTGACTGGCCAGGTGTACTGAGAATGTTAAGTGCTCTTGTCTTAGTCTGTTTGGGCTGCTGTAACAAAATACCCATGACCGGATGACTTATATATACCAGAAATGTATTCCTCACAGTTCTGGAGATGGGAGAATCTGAGACCAAGAGACAGGTGGATTTGGGCTCGACTGAGGGTCCACTTCCTCTTCCCCAGAGATCCTCTCACTCTGATCTCTCATGGTGGCAGGATGAAGGGGGACTTTCTAAGTTCACTCAGAAGGACAATAATCCCCTTCCTGAGGGCTCCACCCATAACCTCATCACTCCCAAAGACCCCCGCCTTCTAACACCATCAACTTGGGGGAAGTCTCGGCATCAATTTTTATGTGGACATGAAAAGTGAGAGAACGGCAGGTCTGCCATGCATTTTATGTTCCGGGCATCCTTACCATCCCAGAATGTGTTTCAGTGTCCACGTGTCAGTTTCCCCGAAGACCTTCTTTTGATAACTCATTTGTTTTTTTAACTTTTATTTAAATGGGATCCACCCGGGGCGAGTTGTGGTCAGGCTTCTCCTTTTAAAATCGGTCACATTTCCAGCTTTATCTATTGGATCTTCAGTCTCTTTAAAATTGGATAATAATTACTCTTATATATTAAGTTTATGCACACACACACACACACACACACACACACACACACACGCAAGTCAGGTTCAGATTAACTATTCTAATCTAAGTGCGAGATACCAGTGTTACATTATTTCAATTGTTATTATTATGGCGTGCTAATAGCGTCGATATAAAATAGAGCATCTTCCCTTTACTCTTTCAATTTTTTTTAAAGGCAGTTTCACTTAAATTTTCCAAATGAAAATTAAAATCATCCATCTCTCCCTCTCCACCCCCTCCAAAACGAAAAGGGAAATTTTGATTGGAATTATGTTCACTATAGATATTAATTTGGAAACAATGGGCTAATTACCTTTTCCATTCAAAGCAAGTGTGCTTGGAGTTTTTGAGTAAACTATGGCATAGTGTTGAAGAATCTCAACAAGGGCATAAGGACAGAGCCACGTGGGATAAATAAATGGGAACTTGGCATGGGACATGACTAAAGAGAATATGAAAGAAGGTTTTCCTTTTGGGGTACTGAGGATTAAACCCAACAACCGTCTACCACTGAAATACACTATTTTATATATTTTTTTAAAATTTTGAAACAGAGTCTTGCTAAATGGTGGAGGGTCTTGCTATATTGCTGAGGCTGACTTTAAACCTGTGATCCTCCTGTCTCAGACTCCCAAGTACTCGGATTATAGATGTGCACTGCTATGCCTGTCTAAGATTAGTCTTTTTTTTTTTTTTTTTTTGAGGCACAATATTGAAGATGCAAACGTTTTTCAACTCTTTCTGGATGCTTTATTTATTTGTGTTTCCTCTGCATGTGACGTGTTGAAATGGTTCAGGTTGCCCAACTTAGTATAAGATAAGGTTGCTTATCCTGTATCTAGTTAATTTGTTGAGTTGGCTTAAAGCTACGTGTATTTTCTTTCAGTTAACTATGTAAGATATTCCGGATCTATTACCTAATGGCTTATAAAATTAGTGATTATGAATGATTAATGAGCACTTTTTCTCCTTTATGATTTGTATAACTAGTATTTATTTTTCCCTTCTTGCAATATTATCTGGAATGTATAAACCAATGAGAAAATGAATAGTTGGAGCTGGTATTTTTGCCCTTATCCTTATTAGAAGGAGAATATGCCTCATATATGAGTATCATGTGCTATGCCAACTGTTGGTTAAGAAATATAATCTTTAGAATATTAGAGAAGTATTTTGCTAGGCTTCAAATGCTGCTAGTCTTCAATTGCTTTATATATACATATGAATATATACATATATAAAGGAATATATATTTGTTAAGGAATATATATGCATGTGTATATTAAGGAATGAATGTTGAATTTATGAAACATTTTGCCTTCTGTAGATATGATATCATGCATATACCTTTTTTTCTAACTTTGGCATTTTAACGTGCTATAATAAATGAAATGATTAGCTCATTAATATTAAGTCTTGTATTCTAGGTAAAATACCTAGAACTCTAATTGTATATTTGAATTCATTTGGCATTTGGTTTAGGATTCTGTATATGTCTTCTCATGAGCAAGTTATATATACATAGTTTTTTTTAACATCTATTGTGGATTTCGATGTGGTTGTAAAGTGCCTTTAAGACATGAATGGAACATTTTTTTCATCATTTTGTATGCTCTGAATCAAATAATATATAACAATAGTGATCCAATACTTGAAGCTATGCAGAACTAACAAAATTAGTTGGCCTTGGATTCTTTGGGGAGATACTTGTGTTGAGGATTTTTTACCACATTTCCTCAGGGCTATTGGTTTACTAAAGTTTCCTAATTCTTCTTTGATTAATTTTTGTTATTTTTAATTTCTCAGAAAATCATCTATCTTATTACAAATGACTTTATAGAAAGCAGTATATCTGTATTTTTCTAATTTTTAAGTCTCATCAGATATTGTATCTAATTTCTCATATCTAGTTCTGCATATTTATTTATCTTTACCTTAATTTGGATTTAATAATGGCTTATCTATTTTATTGCATCTTTCTAAATACCAGCTCTTAGGTTTATTTATTAATGCTATTATGTCTGTCTATAATTAATTAATATTTGATTTTATTGCATTTATCCCTTAGCTACTTTTGTTCTTAGATTTGTTTTGCTCATCTGGAGATGGTTTATTATTTTTAAGTTACATACTTTGTTTCAATATATTTTTAAAATTTTAGCTTTCTAATTTTTTCTTATTATACTTACTGAGTTGATTTGGACTCAACTCCATGTGTTTATTATTTGGTAGTTATGATCCACACTCATCACTATTTACCCTGTACTATAGCTTCCTTAATCTTGAATTATTTATTTTGATTAATTACCTAGTGATTGTGAGCATGTCTGCAGATTACATTTTTAACAATGGATATGATGGTAGTGTATGTTCTTGCATAGCTGATTGTCTCTCTTTTCCTTTATAAATGATCACTTGGCTGGGTATAATATTCTTGAACCAAATTCTTGGATTATGCTTCATCTTTTCCCCTCCTCCTCCTCCTCCTCCTCCTCCTCCTCCTCCTCCTCCTTCTCCTCTTTTCTCTTCATTCTTCTTCTTCCTGGAGATGGAACACTGTACATGCTAGGCAAGCGCTCTACCACTGAGCTGTACCCGACCCTTCGTTTTCTTCTTGATATGAAAATATGTGGAGTCTGAGATTAGCTATATTTTTGTGCCCTCTTGCAAATGCCCCATTCACCCTATGACCATCACCCCAAGATTATAAGAAAAACAATTATCCGGAGATTCAAATACATATTCTTTAAGATATGCAATTCTTTAGGGAGTAGTTGTTTGGAATAATTTAACCACTCTTGAGAAAGAAACTCACATATTCCCAGTTCTGAATTCCCCATACACTCAGTGGGCGCTTCTCTGTCTTGGCCATGGTCATGCTCTCTGAAATGGCAGCTCTTCACACAGTACATCTTTGCTCTTTCACAGCTTCATCTTCTCTTATAGAATTCGCATCTCTTTGTTCTTCTTTCTCTGAATCAGGGATCGGTAAAGGCTTTATTTTCTGCAAAGGCTAAGTAAAAAGTAATTTTAGCTTTGTGGGACAGATAGTCTCTGGTGTAACTATCCAACTCTGCCATTTGATATCTAAAAAGTCTCCATAATTAGTACATAAGTAATTGAGTATAGTCATGTTACAATAAAACTTTATTTACAAAAACAGATGGTGGGCCAAATTCAGCTTATGAGCTATAATTTTCTGACTTCTGCTGTAAATTCCTGCAAGCCTTCTTTAGGTTGCTTTCTATTTACTGATTTAGTTTTCTGCTCTGTAGATTCTGCTCTTTGGTCTCTCTAAGGAAGTACAGTCAGATGGTTGAGCGTGGAGACTTTGGCAGCCTTGCCCTTTCATTTACTAGTTTTTTGAGTTGAACAAGATATTTAACTTCTGCATGTCTCTCAGTCCCCTTATAAAAGAGTATGCTTGAGAGTCATTACAAGAATTGACTGAGCTAATAGATATAAAGTACATAGAACAATGTCAGGACATGGTAAGCTCTTTGCCCTTATTGATTCTTTTATAATTTTTTTTTCAGATCTCTTATAGGCTCTCAGGCTTTACCTGAACCTGCTGTGTTAAAAATGGTTTATTTCTCATCATGCTTCATATTTCTACATTGTACTTTAAAGAGAACGTAAAGCAGATGCATTCTAAAATTTCTTCAGTTTCCTGCAATAAATTCTTTGCTTGGGTATGCTTTTCATCTGCATTTTTATAACACTGATTCACATTTTTTATGATTTCCTTAGGCAAGGTTTGGCTTGTTTCATGTTTAGTATTCTTCAAATAAGGATCAAGTTCCTCCTTACCATTATTCCTACAGTTTCCAAAATAATCCTCTTGGATCTTAATCCAAAGGTCACACTGACATGCAAAAGGTGTGCTGCCAAATTCCAGGTGTGGTGCAGGTAAGTGAGCTACTTGGCTTCTGCTTGGATTCATTCCTATATTTGTAGGGAAAAAAAATCTGTTCTGGGATTACTAGAGAAATCTGACTCTTGATATTCTTATTTTGATAAACAATCAAACTCTTTAAAATCTGGGGCTCCTGGTGCTTGTGCTGAAGACTCCCCAAACTCTTGCTTTTTTCATGTCTCACATGCACACCCTCCTTGCACCTTTGATGAATTGGTGGTGGATTTTGGACTTCTACATGAGTCCAGAAGAGGAAGGTACCATGAGCAGAAATGAGAGAGTGAAGGAGCTTCCTAGTATGAAAGTACTCAATAGTGCAGGGGTGACACCAGGACTCACACTCAGTGGTGCAGCCTCCAAGATGCCACAGAGTGGTTAAGGGGGTTTCTCCTGCCTCCCTCTTTATGGCCCTGTTGCTCTTCCCAGGATGAAGACACGAGTCCTTACCAATCTTTGCTTGTTTGCCTCAAGAGTAGAGAGGGAGCAATTTGTCTTGGAGACAAGTTTGTTTCCAGTAGAATTGTGGCTTTGGCTCTTCTGGTGTTTATTTACACATGGTTCACTGGCACAGAGGGCTAGGCTTAATCAACTGGAACTCCATGACTACAAAGAAATTTCTAGAATGTCTTTGTTGATAAGACATAAAGTCTAATGGAAAGTGCATGAGGATTGAAATCAAAGAGATTTAGGTTAGAATGTTGATTTTGTCATTTAGCTGCGTGGTTTGGGAAGTCCTCCTCCTCTTTGAATTTGATTCTTCTTCAGTATAAACCTTAGGAGAGTAGTAGCTACTTTAGAGTAATTGTAAAGATTTAATAAAATATTAAATGTGTCTGTGCAGAGATGCTACTGTCGGTATTGGAAAAGCCCTTAAGACAGGGATATGGGGATGATCTATAGCCCATAGCTAGAGGAGAACCAAGATGTTTAGTCCAGCTGCTCCAAGGAACCATGTCAGCAATCTTGGAAGCAGTCTTTTTCTAGTTAAGACTTAAAGGGACCCCAGCTAGGTACCTCCTATGAAAGACCTTGAAAGAGAAGAACCAGGTAAGTTGTGTACAGATTTCCAACCTGTGAAATTTTGAGTGAATAAACTTTTGTTGCTTTATGCCACTATGTCTTGGGGCGATTTGTTACACAGCAACAAATGACTAATACTAAGTCTATGTGAAGATAAGAAAGATGCTTTTGTGCTGAAGTTGAGGTCTGGAGAATCTTGTATAGAGGCAGCCAGGGTCCAGAGTAGCTGTGAGACCTTTTTATGGACTGAGACAGCTCTTGCTGACAGTTGGTGGCAAGAAAGGGGACTTTGCTCAGTGGATGCTCCTGGTACCTGGACTTCAAGATCTGGCATATAAAGTAAATAAGAAAAGATCAATCCAGACTGATGTGGGGATTGCAGAGTGGTAGCACCATGTCCACCATGATAGACCCACAATTACTCCCCTACAGGATGATCATAGCTCTAGAGGCAGAAAGAGGAGAAGAGAAGTATTTCTTGGAAATTATGCCTTGGAAAGCACACTTCTCTCCATTCATGCTACCTTGCTGCTCCTTTGCAGAATGTTCTGGCTCTCAGTTCCCTCTGTTCTCTGAATGGTAGACAGACACAGGTGAGGTTTGCCTGACATGCATACATTTCCTAGTCCACAGTCCTGCTGGCGACCATATTTATTGAGCGTCACACACTAAGCTTGCTGCTTAGTTGAAGCGCAGCATGGACCAGTGGAGGACTGGATCTGATCTTGGCCCTACACTCCTTCCCTGGAAAGAGGGACTGACCACATACCCCGCAGGGTGGTTCTGACCATTAAACAAGGCAAAGGGCTTGCAGGAGAGTCTGGGACATTGCGACCACTCAGTGCCACTGAGTCACGGCTGTTGCCCATGTCTGTGTTATTTCTGTGGTGGCCTCCAGAGCCTGGGCTGATGGATGAGGGGTCACTCAGCTGCTGCTTAGCTACAGCAGAGCTTTCCAGCCCTGGGACAGACTCAAGGGGGATGTCAGACAGGGGGACTGTGCAGTGACAGCACCCACCAGGCGGCTTTGGCATGTGACAGAGCCAGAGGCAACACCTGGGCTGGGACACCAGAACTCGGGAGGAGGCCACAGGAGAGGTTGGGCTGGGGGGCAGCCCAACCCCAGCCCTTCTCCCAGCAGTGTTCTGTGCTCCAGGCACAGCTGGGCTGTAGAAGAGGGGTTCTGCACACACATTGCCACGGCCGCTTGCATGGGCCTGGTGAGACAAGCCTGAAGATCTGGAAATTCTGCATCACAGCTTCTCTGGGCTCTTCTAAGGGCGCACCGAGCCTTCCAGAAGGTATGAAGCAGGAGGAGACAAGAAAAACCTCCGCCCGAAAGGAAAAGGCTGTGGCACTCATTTTATTTGAACGCGGCATGTGCTTTTCATTAAGACATAAACAGCAGTGATGGAGGCTTCCTTTGGCTTCTCTGCTCTGCGTCCCTCCTGACTGCAGCTCCCCAGCCCCACGCGCCGAGATGCCAGGGAGAGGTGAGCTGGTAAACCACTTTCCACGCCTGAACTTGAACGACCGTGGGTCAGAGTGGATGGCCAAAGGGCAGGAGGTCCCTTTGACCCTCCTGCTCCAGGGAGAATCAACCGGAGCCGCCCTCAGAATAGCCTTCGAGAGAGGGTAATGGGCATCCTGTCTCTGCAGGAGAATTTCTGAGTATTCACATGATGGCGGTTGCACCACCATGGTGGCGGCATCAGAAACCCCTGCTCATCCTGCTCGCGCTGATTATCACAGCTGCAAATGACCCAGTGCAAGAAGAGGGACTCTGGCCCTGGAGAATAGTCGGCCATTGCCTGTAGCATATTGCTACACTCGCTGGCATCCTAACTAGACAGCTTTAGTTTTAGCATAAAATCCATATTCCAGACCTTTATGGAGCAGAGAGGAGGACTCGAAAGCTGCTATCGCAAGTCTCAAGCAGCATTAGAATGAATTAAGAAGTGTAAAGCCTCTCGGAGCTGTTGGGGCCCTGCCTCAGCGCCTCTGTTTCCCCCGGGGCGTTGTTTCAAAGGCGAGGGACAAACTGGAGCAAGAGATTGGTCAAAATTGCTAGTGGACCATGCCACTTTGGCTCAGGAACTGCGGTCTGACCCCATATTGTGTGTGAATTTACTTGGGGGAGAGTTCTTGCAAAGCTGCCTGGGGCTGGGTGTATGGACGAATTTGGAGCTTTACAGCGAGGTCCCTTTGAACATCAGAAGGAGCGTTGGGAGCCGTCCCTACTTCCTAGAGGACAGAAAGTCCTACCTCAGTCCAGCATTGTGGCAGAAAAACCCTAGGAGGGTGTCAGATGTGTGCACTCTGGTGTTTGGAATTTAAGTAAAATCTGTAATTTTCCCCCTGCATTTCCTCAGAGAAATTAGCTATTCTATTCACTGCATAAATTTTCAGGTTTTGCTAGCACGACACTCAGGGTGTTGAATTTTTTATGACAAAAATGCTGTAATAATTGTTGAACAGATGTAAGTGTTGGAGACTGGGCTCTGGCAGACCTCACGAAACCTCGATTAGCAATTTAACCCTGTCCTCACTCCAGTCCGGGAGGCGGGGGAGTTGCGGCTTTGAATTGTTTAGTTGGGACGTGCACAAAGGCAGAGAGAGAGAGAGAGAGAGAGAGAGAGAGAGAGAGAGAGAGAGAGAGAGAGAGAGAGAGAGAGAGTTTGCTAGAAAGGAAGGGAGCTACTTTAATGAGCTCTTAAGCCTGGCCAGGGAAGGAAGGACCGAGTGCCTTCTAAGTTGGGTAATTAATACACTAATCAACATGGGGGACCCTTGTTGTTGGTGCAGTAGCTTCTGGGCATAAGAAAGAAGCAAGAACTCAGCAATTTTTAGAAAGCCAGGAAGTATCTGTCTACACCCGCTGCTGGACACCGTGGGGCTTGACCAGCCAGGTTTCCATGCACACCCCAGAGTCAATTTGCACAGGGACCTACCTCTTCCTGAGCTGTCTACACAGAAGGTAGCCATGGGGGACTTGCCGGAGACTTTGTCCACCCCGGTGATGAAAACATGCAAATCCCTCTGAATCAAAAGGTAAATCAGAAGAAGATGGCAGCCCCCAAGACGAGGCTGCTGTGACAGCCCGTCAGCCGCCTAGCCACCCGACAGACCCGGTGGCAGCACGGAGCCTGCCAAGAGAACCGCCTGAGGTGGCTGCCACCAAGACAGATGTCACCGCGAGGAGAGCGAGCTTCCGTCGCTTTCGGCGGGGCCTGACGGAGCAGGAAGTGGTACTACATGTGCCACTTAAGCGAAGGATAATACTAATAAAACGGGGGGCGGTTAAGGGGGAGAGACGGGGAGCACGGCTGGCGAGCGAGGGAGAAAGAATAGAAAGATCTGTCACAATGTTTGGTAAAGCAGGAATTGAGTTAATGGCCTTTCTGAAATGCATGGGTGCGCTCGTGTGAGTGTGTGCGCGTGTGAGTGTGTGCGCGTGTGTGTGTGTGTGTGTGCACATTTGCACGTCCATATGCATTCTTCAGTATGGGGGTCAGATAGCTTTAGGTGCTTTTTGTATCTTGAGACGTGATTTGTGGGAGGACAGGTAACTGGCCCTGCCATCCAGGAAGGGAATAGGCCAGAACACCACACGCATCTCTGCTTCTGCTTCCTAGGAGGCCTGTTTCCCGCCTTTCCGAGGGATGGAGTTTGGGCTTCCTACCTATAATGCGTTATCCCAAATAGTGTGATCCCTATTAGGGCCGACTCAGAGCCTAAGGATTGGAGGGAGACGGAAGCGGGGGCAAGGCAGCGTCCGCCTCTGTTTCACTGTTTCTGCCCTCTGAGATGTCCACGGAGGGGTGATGACCTTCAGCGCAGGAGCCTAGGATAGTCAGACCCCAAGCACTAGAAACATTGGGTTCCCTTTTCTTTTCATGGGTATTTCTAACTGGATTTCACATGCAATCCTAACAGCGAGGCTGGCCACATCATGACTCTGATGTGGTTTTTCGATGTCAAATTCTTCCCCCAGATTTTTCTGACTTTGAGGTGAGGGGTCCCCTGCTTTGCTTGGTGCCCTAAACGGGTGTTTGGGCTTCATGCTGGGGAACCCAATCTCAGATCCTGTGGGGAACTAAACTGTACTTTCCAAAGTTGAAGAGGGCTCGCCTTTGTCTAGGAAATGAGTACAGATGGGTTTTAGCCACAAATGTATAAAACTGACTAGACCACACAATGTTTTGGTTTGACCATAAGAAATTGACTTTCTTTTAAAATTCTCAAGAAAGCATTTAAGAGTAAGGCAGTCGATGAAACAGAGTCTAAATATCTACTATTTAAGTGCCTTGGACATGATAGAAACTTACCCTCTCTTTTCTACCACCCCATCCCACCCGATGCTACATTCATAATAGGAGAGCTGCGGACTTTGTAACATAGACACAGTTCGGGTGTCTCCACCATTACCTCATTTTTTTTTTTTCAAATATGAAATACTTCCAGAGGAATTTTCTTTTTGTCTTGGATTTGCTGAAAAATCTTATGAATATATCTATGTGATAAGTCCCTCAGGAGAGAGAGGACGGGGCAAGGACAGGTAGGGGGCATGGTCCAGCCCACTGGGGCCTGAGCAGGCTGCCCTTGGGTGAGAATCTATCCGGGGTCCAAGTAAAACCTTTGCTGGGGGATATATGACTCTTAGCATCTCCAAGACTCCATTTCCTTTCTATAAAAATGCCATGACAACTACACATCATGGCACATGCCTGTAATCCCAGTACTTGGGAAGCTGAGACAAGAGGATCAAAGTTTTGAGGCCAGTCTCAGCAACTTAGCGAGGTCCTCGGCAACCTAGCAAGACCTTGTTTCAAAATAAAAATAAAAAGGGTTGGGAGTGTTTCTAGGAGGGAGAATGCCCCTGGGGGCTGTCCCTAGTACCCATAAATAAATAAGTAAGTAAGTAAGTAAGTAAATAAATAAATAAATACTAATTGAATGACTAACTAACTAACTAAATAAATAAATAATAAAATATGATGATTCTCTTTATAGAAGTATGGCCAGACCTGATGTGTATGAAGAGCTCGTACTACAGTAGAGAATGTGGTCAGTGCTTCATCGGTGTGTGTCGTATTGAGTATCACAAAACAATCGGGTGCTAGCAATGGAACCCACGGGATGAGTGCTGTTTAGAATTTATCGTACACTCAACTGGAGCGTTAACTATCCATCTCAAGTCATAAATCATATGCAGCGGGATTCTGATATTCACTGCTAATATTCTCTTACTCAGAGTTGTGTCTAAGGGAATTATCTCTGTTCCGGTCCAACCCCAAATTTCCTGATGTTTCTTTCTCTTTCATCGATGACCCGCTGGGCCTCTTCCCTGTTATGCTTGTGGTTGTTGTTGGTTTTATGAGCTGTGCATTAGTCTTTCCTTGAAAAACCATTGTTCCTTATCACAAAGTCCTCATTAGCAGGGCAGAATGTCCTCTATCTACAATCACTCAAGCCAAAGTTGACATACTTTCCTTCTGTCCCTATTCATGACACTTACTTGTAGGTTGTCATTTAAAAAAAAAAGTAATAATGTACAATATAATAAACCAGTTCATGTTCTAGGTGGACCAAGATTGGGTCTGAACAAATTATTTTCATTATCATCATTATCATTTCTTTATTTCTTCATTGTATGCCAAGGACCAGATATTACATTGGGCTTTTACACACAAACTTGGCTCATAGCGTGACTTTGAAGCAGACACTATTAATTTTCATTCTATTATCCTGTCTCCTACCTTCTTCTTGCCAAGCTATTTTGCAATAGCGGCATTATACACAGCTCAAGATTCATATTCCCTGGCTCCTTTGCTGCAAGACTAACAAGATACTAACCAATGAGATCAAAGAAGTCAGCTAGGAATCTCTGAGAAAGTATTTGCTTTGCTTTTCTCTCTCTTTCTTTCATTTTTGGTTTTGTGCTACTGGGGATTAAACTCATGGACATTATCCCTCTGAGCTACACCTCCAGCCCTGTTTTATTTTGAAACAGGATCTTGCTAAGTTGCTGAGGTTGGCCTTGAACCTGCAATCCTCCTGTCTCAGCCTCCCAAGCACTATGATTACAAGTATGCACCACCATGCCCAATGTCAATCCAAGCATTTGCTTTTCTGATAAGAGAGATAATCTTGAACATGGCCATGGTTCTGGAATATTCATACCCATCTTGCACCTTTGAGCCAAACTATCAAGAATGGCCAGTGGAAAGAGAGAAGACACTTAGCTTTTCTTGTAGGATTTAACCCCTGCATCAGTCTGGGGCTTCCTACTTCAAATCTTCTTATGTGAGAAAAATAATGCCCATTCTTTTACGTAATCATAGGTCAGGATTTTCATTACCTACAGCTGGAAATATTTCATTGAACTCCATATTAATTCTTCATCGCTTAAGATGAAAAAAACAAAACAAAACAAAACAAAAAACCTCAAAGAGTGTATTCAGAACCAGAAAGTGAGAAGAGGTTGAGAAAAGTTTTCCACCTCTCCATGTTCCTGTCTGGCTTCTGAGCCCAGGGACTCTGCTTCATGATGGCAGATAAAGATGGCCACAGATATTTAGAAACTCTTTCTACCTAAAGACCTCTCCCTGTACCCTTCCTGTCTCTTGGAACTTTCTCTTGAAGGCCTGAATCACATAAGATCTCTGGCTCTTCTGTGACATTACAGACTGGCATTCTGGTTAACAATCCCCACTACCCCAACCAGACCATATGTCAGAAGCATGTGTGAGGTTATCTCGGGTCCTTTGGCAGCATCATGCAGAGTAGAAGAGCCACCCAGCTGGGCCCTATCCAAACTGTTTACCACAAAATCAGGACTCATGATTAGTGTTTTCAGCTGCAAAGTTTTGAAATGGTTTGTTATATAGCTGTTGCTATTGATAAATTATCATGAATAATTGATTATAATTAGAAAATGACAGCACCCTATTGGAGTTGTTTCCCTCTTGCTTTAGGTTGTCAGAGTTGCTGTGAATAGCTCTGCAAAATCGGGGCCACGGCTCTTTAAAGTTTTTCAGTCCAAACCTAGACTCTCCAGCCCCATCCTTTGTTTTGCTGTCAACTTGCTGAGTGGCTGGAAGGAATTCATAATCTATAGCTCTTTGGTTGGAATAACAACTTTCAGGCTTCTGGTTTTAACAACAGGCAGACTGAACCAGTGAGCATCATCTTCTTGGTACCAATACATGAACATACTGGACAAGTATCATATCTGGAAAGACATACCTGAACTCTAAAACAAGCTAGGTGCTTGAAATGAAGGTCTAGTTTGCTGATTCCACAGTGTTCTTAAGCGGTAAAGATTATACATTCTAGGTTCTAGTGGTTTACTGCCCACATTGGGAATGTAGAACTTTGAGTCTACATGTTGTGGGATCAGAACTGGACCCCCAGCACAAAACATGCACCTTTAAAAGATTCGATAGGTGTCAGGAGGATCACAGATTTCAACATCAGCCTCAGCAACTTAGTGAAACTTTCAGCTACCTAATGAGACCCTGTTTCAAAACAAAAAAGATAAAAGGGGGTTGGGAGATATAGCTCAGAAGTAAATTGTCTCTGGGTTCACCCCAGTACACATACCAAAAAAACTGGTAGTTTAGGAAATACAGAAGGAAAGCTTGCTATTTACCTTGATCTCTGAGTAGGAAAAAAGAAGTCTCTCATAAGAAATAAAAGCTACAAGTCATTATGATGTGTAGGGAAGAGTTCAAGTTTCCATTGTGTCTGTGATGTGGGAATCTCACATCAAAAAAGCACTGAGGTCCCTGGAGAAGGAAATACAATGGTATTTTAAAAACACAGTCTCAGACTTGGGCCACGACATATTATCATAGATTTAAAATTAAACACACAAAAAACACAACAAATATCATTTCAATAAAAAAAATTATAAAGTCCATCAGGAAAGAAGATGGAGGAGAGGAGAGGTGAGGAGAGGAGAGGAGCAGGGAGAGGGAGAGGAAGTGAAGGGAAGGGGAGAGAAGAGAAGAGAAGAAAAAAGAGAAGAGGAGAGAGAGAGAGAGAGAGAGAGAGAGAGAGAGAGAGAGAGAGAGAGAGAGAGAGAGAGAGAGAGGAGAATAGAAGCACAAAAAATAAAATTGATAGAATTCTTTGAAAGGGATGACAAAAAGTATGTTTATACATTTAAAGGAATTCAAGTGGAGGGGTTATAAGAAACAAGACACAATGAATTAAAAAATGAAAGATCCAAGTTAACAATAAATTCCTATACACATAAAGGTCCGTGTGTATCATTAGCCTTTCTGAATAAGATTATTAAAACCTTACTAGGATTGTTCCAGGTTGGGATTTTAATTCTGTAATACTGTGAGGTGCAGACAGACCATTTGTCAAAGGGAGAAAATGCTCCCTCTGAAGGAGAGAACAGGCTCCCCATCCCCCTAAACCTAGCAACAGGTATGGTCAGTTCCTGGCCTGAGAAACTTTCAACTTGCATTAAGTTCTGGCCAGTAGTGGAGTCATGCAGTGGAGACTTTGTTCAACGCAGCCACTCCTGTGTCTGGGAATGTGCCTGGTCCTTTTGTTTACTGAGCATCTCCTATCCTAGGCCTTGCTCCTCTGCCCTCTAGGTCACCTGATATATTGAGAAGAGTCTGAGTCCTAAAAGAAGGACAGCCAACCACGAGACTCTGGATTTCTGGGATGTCCAGGCCAACATGATTCACTAGCTCAAGTAATTTAAAAAAGTAAATTAAACATCAGGAAATAAACCAAAACCAAAGTCCCCAATTCCATGCACAGCTTCGTTCATGGGTATCTATGTTCTCCCCACAAGCACTCCCCACTTCCCACCCAGGAACCCTACGAGCTGCATTTGGCAACCTTTGATTTCTTGGACATGGTGGTAATGGGGTTTCATTGTCTATCCTCAAGAAAATGGTGGCCACGTGTATACAGCTGCAGAATAAAAGAAACCATGATGGATCTTCACGATGGATTTCCCTTCTGATGGTTCAAATACATTTCCAATAACCTCTTTCTGTTCTATCATAGGAAGGTTGGTTTTCTCCTCTACCACTGTTTGCTGCCCCAGCGCCAGAGCCCAGGTGACCTGCTTCTCAGGCTATTAACATTAAGCATCCAATGCCCCCAGCCTCTGTCAGGCCAGGGAAATGTGCTGGGTTATATGAAGACAAAGAAGACGTGGCCCAACACCAGGGAACAGATTTTATTTAGGGATAAAACCTGGAAGGAGGCAACTGATGGGGAAGGGAGCCCATGAGAGTCAGAAAATCCTCTTCTTACAGGCTAGGGGCTTTTCATGGGACAAGAAACAGGGGATACAGGAGTTGTCATGTAAGCCGCTGGTTGGTGCTAGTGACCAGGTCATCTCAGAGAAGTCACCTATATTGGAGTCTCAGTTCCGTCCTTTGCACCGTAGTAATGCTGAGCCTGACTTCATGAATTGGTGGAGGATTCAGAGAAATAGTCTTAAGGAGCTGGTTACAGTATGTGGTGCTTGGACCTTCCCAAGTTCGGCTGCCCAGAGGAGCTGGGTGAGATCAGGCGCCCAGACACCCATAACTCCAGCCAACTGCCACCGTGTAAGAACACAGCCCATCAATCTCATCTTCCCATTTTCTGAGAGAAAAGAATTTGTATTTTTGTGTTATCTTCTTGTTTTTAGATATATATACAAGTAATTAAAAATCATTAATGTAATATAATATCTGACAATATCTCCCTGGCTAAAGATAATACATCTGTTCGCTGACTTGGTTAGAAATTCTCCAGTTCAACACCTTTGTTGTAAACTTGAAATAAATAAATATATATATATATCTTTGACTTCTTGCTATTGCTATTATTGCTGCCCAAATCATGGCCTCCAAGTGTTGAAGATTATGGAGTCTAATGAGGAGCATTGGCTGATGACGTTGGGAGAATTTCAGGGTCAGCATGTGAGTGGATAGTTTCCCTAAGCTCTTGCTATATGGTGGACTTGCAGCTTCATAATATGTATTTTGTTGTTGTTGTTATTTTGGTAGCAGAAGTTGAGCCCAGTGACATTCTACCTCTGAGCTACACCCCCAGCCCTATTTTATTTATCATGGAACAGGGTCTTGCTAAGTTACCGAGGCTTCCCTTGAACCCGCAATCCTCCTGTCTCAGTCTCCCAAGTACTGGGATTATAAGCATGCACCACCATGCCAGGCTTTTCATAATCCTTTTGATCTTCCAGTTCAGACCCTGGAGATAAGTCTGTACTCTGCCTGGTCCCTCTGTTCTTGTTGGGCCACAATACATGTCTCCGTTCACCATCTGGATTGGCTTCCCTGGGGCTGAAGTGGCCACTCCAATCCAATTGACTGACATCTCTAGTGTGGCCTTTATTACCAGGGCCTTTGAAATAGTAATCATTTTTCACTTTTAGTCTTGTCTTAAGGCTTGATCTTAACAGACACCTTCAACCTTTCCAAGCATATGAAATCTTTCTTATTTCTCCATCGATAGCATCACTCTTATTTTACTGAGGAAGAAACTGGACCTTCTTAGGTTAAATTTCTAGCCCAGGATGGACCACACGCTGGAAGGTGAAGTCAGGGATTTGGGGGCTTTCCTGGGATCTCCCTAATTCTAATCTTATGCTCTTCTCTGCACTTGGCTGCACTGTCTGGGCGGAGTTCGGTGGGATGGGTCTGATTGGATGATGTGGAACTGGCCACACAAAGAGAAGACAGACAACAGGAGCATGGGCCAGGTGAGGAAGTCCATTGGGT
This sequence comes from Graphiurus murinus, assembly GCA_004027655.1. Taxonomy (NCBI): domain Eukaryota; kingdom Metazoa; phylum Chordata; class Mammalia; order Rodentia; family Gliridae; genus Graphiurus; species Graphiurus murinus. Next base: position 118,159 of record PVLC010000986.1, on the reverse strand, counting down.
CAGGGGGGAAGGAGTGGTGTCCAGTGGGGTTTTCACAGTTGTCCAGAGATAGAAAGCAAGTGGGCCGGGCTGTCTGCAACAGAATCTCAAGGATTGAGCATGGGGCCGCATTTCCTGGCCTGTCGGTCCACACCGGGTGCCTATTTGTCTGCAGTAGACCTACACAGGAAGGAAAAACAAGAATCCACAAGCTGGGTGGCATACAAGGTTGTACCCTACTTGGATTGGTTACAGGTGACCCTAGGGTAGAGAAGTGGACCCTTCCGCAATGGAGCCTCAAGCACCCTTTCAAAGAGTTATTTCATCCAGCAGAAGCATTTTACCAAAGCAGAAATCTGCACAGGCATCTGATGCTCAGAAGAGATTTGCTGATGTAACAATTATTTGCACTATTTATATTCAAATGTTCTTTAAAAAAAAATGCAGCTCCGAATGTACAGAGTAACTGTGTGCAAATCAGGAAACTTATCTCCTTTTTATAGGCTAAAATCAAATTACACTTTACATTTTTCTCACTTGCAGAATATTAGATTGCCGTGTCTAAATGACTCATGTTTATGAAAAAGGTGAATTTTAAGAGCAAATTTTAAAACTGCATAAACGGTGTAATGGGTGTTTTTAGAAACCGAAAATGATCTGCTTGTTACATACGTAGATTAAACCAGAACTCAGTTAGACCTAAGTCCTGAAAACCATCCTGGTCCAGGTTTGTGTTTATCACCCTTGGGCCACAGGGACTGTGGAACAAAGTTTTGGATTTCATTTTTTAACTTGTTTGATGTCCCTCTTTTTTTCACTTGTTTTCTGACCTGCAGTCTGGGACTATGATTGAATTCTCAGTATCCTTCGATTTGCAGATTCGGTCCCCACCACTGTTTGTAGTTGTCACATGGCTTTCAGTGTTCTTAATGAGCTGTTAACAATCTGTCAATTACCTATGCAAATCAGGGGGGACCATGTTGAGGGTGGCTGGAGCAGGAGCTGGGGAGTGCTACCTTGGAATGTTATGAAATCAATCATTCTGGCTCTAATCACTGTCTTTACCCATGTGTCTCTTGCCATGTCTAGGTTTTTTTTTTTTTTTCATTATAATACCTACCACATAAGAAAAGCCCTCCAGGAATTTTGAAGGTGCTTAGGAAAAAAAAAATCTTCCTAAATCTTTCATAATTTCTACTTGGCTTATGTATAAAGGTAGGCTGACTTTTCCACCTCTGCCTTTCCCAGCACTCTGAACCATTGGCAGGGACAGGGAAGTTCATTGCTTCTCCTGTGTAGCAACAGGAAGGAACTCTACTCATTTCTCAGCCCTGGCTCTAGGGAGCTTTGGAATCTTCTGCCCTTGACTCTTCTGTAGAAAAAGGTGTTTACACTTTGGAGTTTACATTAGAGTGAAACTCTAAAGGCGCAAGCATGTTGACATAAACAAGTCAAGCTAAATGCTAGGAAGAACACGGGCATGCTTACAAAATTCATGCCACAAAGTTTACTGAGCCCTGGCTTCCGGGCACCACACATATATGAGAGTAAACAGCACTGTGATCATTTCCGTCAGACTGAGGATAGGGAACAAGAGCCACAATAAGTAAAGAGATGGCACTGGGGCACTAGAAAGAGATAGGAGATAGGGGACAAGGAGAGGAAGGGCAGAGGAAGGAAGAGCTGGACTGTTTGGGTGGGACAGGTCGTTGCAATCTAAATAGAATGGTCGGGCAGGGCCTCATTGAGGAGGTTACCTTTGAGCAAAGATTTGGAAAAACGAAAGTTGTTGGCCAAGGGGAAGCCTGAGGATGAAGGTCCTAGCTGGAGCTGAGGTAGGCTGGAAGAAAGAAGAAATGGGATGAAAGGAGACACAAAGGAAGAACTAAGAAAATGTAACTTGAGTAATAAGCCTGTACCAAGCCAATACCCTTACTCTCCAGTCAGCTTAAGTAAAACCATGGCTGCATGGAAAAACTGGCTAGTTCAGCTTGTAACTCAAGCAACCAGTCTCTTTTGTGTTTTCCTTAAGAAAGCACAGCACTTTGGGGTATGGCAGAATCACTCTGTGGTTTCTTCCCATGTTGTTACACAGAATATCAAAAAAAGAAGTACACCTAAGGGTCAAGATATAAGAAAATTAACAGTTGTGAGTGCTTCATCAAGGACATTTTTATTGGCCTTCAAGTCTATGACATGAAGGACCCAATGCCTACCAGGATGTGCCTGCGGCTGCCTTGGTCCACACAGAAGTACCAGTAGCTTTTTAAAAAATTATGTAACACTATTGCATGGTTCACATATAGTAATGGTACATGTTTATGGGGTACCCTGTGGCATTTCCATATACATAAATATTAGAATATTATACCATAAGCCGGGAGTGGTGGCTCACACTTGTAATCCCAGCATTTGGGAGGCTGAGACTGGAGGATCCGGGTTCGCAGTCAGCCTTAGCTACCTAGTGAGGCTCTCCGCAACTTAGTGAGACCCTGTTTCAAAAAAAATAAAGAATAAAAAATAAGACTGGGGGTGTAGCTCGGAGGTAGAATGCCCCTGAGTTCAATCCCCAGTACCACAAAAAAAAAAAAAAAAAAATTATACCATAATCGAATCAGGGCAATCAGCATATCCAGCACCTCAAATATCATTTCTTTGTGCTGAGAATATTGAAGGTCCTCTTTTCTAGGTATCTTGAAATACACAATACATTATAATTAACTTTAATCACCCAGCTGTGCAACAGTACACCGGAATACATTCCTTCCATCTGATTATAACTTTGGATCTGTTTACCAACCTCTCCCCCTCTCCTATTGTCCTGCTCTCCTCAGCCTCCGGTAACCACTATTTTGCTTACTACTTTTATGTGGTCAGTTTTAATATTTCTCCTCATGAGTGAGTGTTTTAATCAGCTTTTTCATCACTGTGTCCCAAATACCTGACCAAGGCGACTTAGAGGAGGAATTTATTTATTTATTTATTTTTTTGTGGTACTGGGGATTGAACCCAGGGGCATTCTACCTCCGAGCTACACCCCCAGCCCTATTTTTTATTCTTTATTTTGAAACCGGGTCTCACTAAGTTGCGGAGTGCCTCACTAAGTAGCTGAGGCTGGCCGCGAACCCGGATCCTCCGGTCTCAGCCTCCCGAATGCTGGGATTACAAGCGTGCGCCACCACGCCCGGCTTGAGGAGGAATTTATTTGTCTCACAATGTCAGAGGTCAGCCCACGGTTAGCCAGCTCGTGGTAGCACGACTTTAAGGCATGGCAGAGGAGAAAATTGTATTCTCAGCTCCTGGCAATGGGAAGAAACTAGAAAGAGAGGAAGCAGACAGAGACAGATATAGTCCCTGGCCATGCCTCCAGGGGTCTACCTTGTCCAGCCAAGTCCTGTCGTCCTGTCTCTGAACCTGGCTGCATTGCCCACACATGAGTTTTTTGGGGGGAAACATTTTAAACCTAAACCATAACAGTGAGATTTCTGTGCTTGGCTTATTTCACTTAATATAATGTTCCCCAGGTATATCCATGTTGTTGCAAATGACAGGATTTTATCATTTTATTTAGCTGAATAGTATTCCATTGTATATGTGTCCCACATTTTTGTTAGCCATGCCATAGTTTCTGCACCATCAGTATAATTGCCAGTAGCATGGAAAGAGGCAAATGGTGTCTCAGCATCACCAAGGGAATGGTTTTGACCTTGTAGACACCTTGCTCTTAGACTCTTGACACCATAGACTCCTTTTAGTGAGCTACAGCTTTAAATCTAGTCTAGACATTTTGGTCACTTGATTGGCTTCTTGATGCTCCAGAACTCCATCTCACAGATGTGGGCAGAAAAAGCCAGCTCTGTAGCTTCTCTCTTCTCCCAACCGAAGCCATAGATCATGGAGCGAAAGCTAAGACCTTCTCTAGAAAGCATCTGGCTCTGTGGTGGCCCTGCAGCATCTCTTTCTGAGTCTTTTTGGAGATGCACCTAGGTCAGTCCTAAGTGCATTAGAGGAAGAAGAAGAAGAAGGAGAAGGAGAAGGAGAAGGAGAAGGAGAAGGAGAAGGAGAAGGAGAAGGAGAAGGAGAAGAAGCCAGGTCACCTGCTCGCTGTGGACAGGAGGCAAAGGATGCAAGTGTACTCTCTGCAGGAAGAACCTGGAAAACAGATCCATGTAGGACAGAACAAAGTGTCCATGGAGTATTATAAAGAAGAATAATAAGAAAGATGGAGAGAGAGAGAGAAAGACAAAAGGAGAGAGAGAGAGAGAGAGAGAGAGAGAGAGAGAGAGAGAGAAACTTAACTCCTAATAAAACCCCTTTTCCTTATGCTAATTTGATTACGTTTCCTAACAACATAGACCATGACAAAGGCTCCAGGGAAAATCCAGATAAAGTGAAGAGGGAATTAGAAACTTGAAGTCTTTAATTATGAGACTGCACTGGACTCTTAAAAGCCTCCATCGAAATTCACTTGAAAGAAACATCACTTGAGGACGGTAGGAAGGCATGGGAAGCTGAAGTCTATCTCCATTTTCATCTGTCTCAAGAACACATCTTCTGCTAAGAAAATGATATTGGGGGTTACAACATAGGCTCCCAGCCTTGGGCCACCAGATACCCTTACTGCTGGGACACGCACAGAAGCTCTGGGTTCCTGGGCTGAGCAGTCTCCCAGTATGAACCCTCTTTGGGCTTTTCTTTGAAACAGCCCTTTCCAGATTGCTAGTTCATACCCTCCATGGCATTTCCATGGTCAGATTGCCATTTTCGGGCTTTACTTTCTGTTTTCTGTTTGTACATAAGATAATCTCTCTCTCTTTCTTTTTTTTTTTTTTTCCATCTGCAGACTCTAGGGGGTAAATTTTGAACATGACGCGCAGAGGTTTAGCCCCGAGACTCTCATTACCACTAATGGGAATGGCAGCACTCAGTTTCAGAGCCCGAGAACATTTACCCCTCAGCTGATGGTGCTTTGTGGTTGGATTTTTAATTGTATTTACAAATAAAGCTGACTTACCAACAGCGGCAGCTCCCAGGAAGATGGCGGGATGTTTTTCTCTTGCCGTTTGGAGTTGGAGGGGTGATGTCATTATATCCTTTTTTCTTATAGTTGTGGTAAAATACATATGACATAAAATTTACCTTTTTTTTTTTTTTTTGTGGTACTGGGGATTGAACCCGGGGCATTCTATCTCTGAGATACACCTCTAGCCCTGTTTTTTATTCTTTATTTTGAAACAGGATCTCATTAAGTTGCTGAGAGCCTCACGCCTCACTAAGTAGCTGAGGCTGGCCGCGAACCTAGATCCTCCTGTCTCAGCCTCCCGAGTACTGGAATTACAAGCGTGCGCCACCATGCCCTGCTTAAAATTTATCCTTTTTTAAGTGTACGACTCAGTGACATGAAGTGGACTCACACTGTTGCACAAACAGCCTCATTGTCTGTCCCCAGAACTTTCTTATCTTTCCCAACTGAAACTCCTTCCCCATTAAGGACAGATAACTCTCCGCCCCCTCCGCCCGCTCCATGCAGTTAATCACTATTCTGCTCTCTGTCTGTATACCTGGGGTCAGTGAATCGCACAATATGTGTCCTTTAGTTCTGGCTTATTTCACTTAGCTTGATGTCCTCATACATGCAGTAGAGTGGGTCAGGATTCCTTTCTTCCCTCGGCTGAATGTGTTCCAGTGCACACGTGGGTACCACCCTTAGTTTATTTATTCATCCATTGATAGGAGCTTGGGTGCTTGGGTTGCTTCCTCCTTTTATCTATTGTGCATGGTGCTTCTACAGAATGAGCTTGCTTGCAAATATCTATTTGAGTTTCTGCCTTTTTTTTTTTTGGTTAAATACCCAGGAGTGGAAAACTTGGACCATATGGTAATTCCACGTTCATGGAATTACTGAGTGTTTTTAAGGCCCTGTCAAACTGCGCCCAGAAACTGTACTATTTTACATTCTTACCAGCAGTACATGTGAGTTCCAGTTTCTCTACATTCTTGCCAAGACTGGTCATTTTGTATTTTTTACGCAGTAATTGGTTATTATTTTTTAAAATGATATATTTTGGCCAATCGTGGTGGCGCACGCTTGTAATCTCAGTACTTGGGAGGCTGAGACCGGAGGATCCGGGTTCATGGCCAGCCTCAGCTACTTAGTGAGGCCCTCTGCAACTTAGTGAGACCCTGCTTCAAAATAAAGAATAAAAAATAGGACTGGGGGATAGAATACCCCTGAGTTCAATCCCCAGTACTGCAAAAAACAAACAAAAAAACAAAACAAAAAAAAGTAATAATGATAATATTTAAAAAAAAATAATAGCCATCTTAATGAGTGTGCTTTGTCACTTAATAACTCATGTATCTTTTATTCATTTATTTTTTTTCTTTCCTATCCCTCCCCTTTTTTTCTCAAACTTAAAAACTCAGAGAATACTCCTTGAATGGCAAAAATGATCACGTGCCCCTGCTCGAAGCATCCCAGAGGCCCCCACGTGCTTCTGTTTCTACATGAGCGACATCATTTGTAATCTGTGGGCCTGGTGGTTTGTAAGTCTGTCTCCCTAACTATCCTCTGTGAGCCGCTAGCAGAAGCCAGCTCGTCACCTGCCTACGAAGGCTCTGGCACCTAGTAGGTACTCAATAAATATTTATTGACTGAAGACATGTGCACCAGTTCCCTCCCGTGACAAATGGATCTTTAAATATGGAGAACAAAAAAGGCTTATTACCGGGATGACTGTATCAAAATGCAGACCGTGCAGTCCCAAAATAACACGACTGTAAACACGGAGATGAGGAAAGTAAATTGACTAAATTATTCGTGTCATTTTGATTTCAGAAAGTGCTGCTTCTTTACACATAAGCAGTTACCAATGCAGCCCATAAAAGTTAATATTCATAACATGATTATCTTTCAATGAAAGTATTAGGGGAACACACAGTAATAATACTGGTAATGTACAGGGGCGGCTCCATGGAAACCCGGTGCAGTCATTCCAGCGTCCAAGCAGGCAGCTGCGGTGGTTCTTGAAGACAGGAGGCTGAAAGACAAGATGCACGGCTTCAGAGTGACCCTCCGCTAGTGCACGGGAGAGCGTGATTACCTGGCGTTGCTTGATTACTGATTATCTAGAAGGCACTTTGGAAATTGCAGAGAGACAGCTTGCTTGCCCAGGGGAATTACAATCCAAACACAAGAAACGGTGGAAGCTACGTAAGAAAGGTTGGATTAAAAAAAAAAAATACCAGCAGGTTCCCAGTGTTAAAATTCCTCTTTTCTGCTTAGTCAGGGACATTTTTTTTGTTTTGTTTTTAATTTCTTTTCTTTCCTTTCTCTCTCGCCTCTTAGTTTATTCTCTGGTCACTTGCAACTTTTTCTTTCCTTTTTTTGTGGGACTGGGGATTGAAACCAGGGGTGTTCTACCTCTGAACTATACTCCCAGTCACTTTTATCTTTTATTTTTTAATTTTTTATTTTTTTTTGCGGTACTGGGGATTGAACTCAGGGGCGTTCTACCTCCGAGCTATACCCCCAGCCCTATTTTTTATTCTTCATTTCTTTATTTTGAAACCAGGTCTCACTAAGTTGCGGAGGGCCTCACTAGGTAACTGAGGCTGGCCGAGAACCCAGATCCGCTGGTCTCAGCCTCCCAAATGCTGGGATTACAAGTGTGTGCCACCTTGCCCGGCTTTATCTTTTATTTTGAAACAGGGCCTCGCTAAGTTGCTGAGGCTGGCCTCGAACCTGCTATCCTTCTGCCTTAATCTCCCAAGTACGGGTATTACAAGCATGTGCCACCGCACCTGGCTTCATTTGCAAAATTTTAAGGAACACGTCAGAATGTTTGCAAGTGAGTGGGAAAGAGGGTTAAATATATATTGAACTAAGGGAATTCTATTAAGTGGAAATTGGAAAGTGAAAGACTGGTGACATTTAAGTCTTTGGGCCCTGGTAAGAGATCTAAGAAATCCACCACTTAGCTCAATCCCTTTGTTTTACAGGTGACGTGAGTGAGAATTAGTAGAGAAAGGATGTTGGCAGAGCAAGGATCATACTACTTCGTACCAGCAGAATTTGGTGTCCCACCCTGGTCTTCTGCTAGGATGGAGGGTGGAATTTGACGAACTCTGACCCAGCTTTCTAGAAGTTTCCTTTTGAGTAGGAGAGATCATATCCCTAGTGCCATCTGGGGAAACTGCCAAAGGTCACAAGAAGAAGGTGATAAGATTTGGGGAAAGATGAACAGATCACACTCCATTGCGATATCATGGCGTCTTTGGAGTAATAGACTTGAGCCTTGTCTAGGTTTAGAAAATGTAACCCCAAGATATACTCGGGGACCCCCAAAGCAAAGTGCCCCTCTGGCCTTCTCCTGTCTTCCTCTCTCTCTCCCCCTTTTGTCTCTCCAAAGCAACTCCCAGGAACCAGAATTCCTCTTCCCCACTCGGGTCATAGAAACCAGAAGTCTCACTCTAACCTTCTCCTCGTCTTTCTGCATGGGAGCTGACGTGGGGGAGACCGAGGTTGTCAGATAGTAGATCCTGAGACTTTTATTTCCCACACCATGCCTGGGTGGACAAAATGTCACACAGTGAAGGTCAAGAAGAACCGGAACGTGCAGGTGGAACTAGGGATATGATCTCTCCTACTCAAAAGGAAACTTCTCCAGAGTTGGGTTTTAGTCTGCACTGCCCCTATTTCCATAGAAGGTGCACAGAACCCGCCATCTAGAAAGTGCTCGCTAAACATTGCTTTGTGAGCTTGACTCTTCGGGCTCCCAGTTGCTTTAACCAAAAGTGTTGACACAGGAGGAATTATGAACATAAATGAATGGATGAAAGTAAGAAAATTTAAGAGAGAGGACAATAAAATGAGAAAAGGAACTAGAGTTACTCTAAGCTCGCCAACGTGAACGTATGAAATAGCATTTGTGCCAGGCATGATGGTGCACCCCTGTAATCCTAGTACTTGGGAGGCTGAGATAGGAGGATCACAGGTTTGAGAACAGCCTCAACAACCTAGCCAGGTCCTGTTTCAATATAGAACATAAAAAGAAGCAGGGAGTGTAGCACAGAGGTAGAATACCCCTGGGTTCAATCCCCAGTAAAATACACACACACACACACACACACACACACGAATTACTTCTGTGTCAGCCACTCTGTCTCCTGCAGTTTCCATAAGAGATTAAGGTACAGAGGCAAGAAGACCTGTCCCCATCATTAACCAAAATCTTAGCTTCCTTTTAGAAGTCTGCTCTGTGCCAAGCATTACACACAGCACTCTGAATTTTCCAGTGACCACACTAAGGAGGAGACTATGTGACTTTCTTGAATTACTGAGAAAGTTTAAGGCCCGAGAGGTAACTTGTTCACTTACAACGCCACTAAGTCAGGGGTCGTAATGGAATTTGAATCCAGGTTTGTCCCCAGCAAAACCCTTGGTGTTTTTTTTAACCATAAAGTGCTGTTGGGTGTGTAGCTGGGACTACAAGCCGAGCCTCTTAGCTCCAAGCCAGTGTCTGTGGCAGTACTCAACCCTTGAGTCCCGAGGGAGAAGATACCTCTCTACTAAGTATCTTTCTATGGCCTTTCTCCTGATCTCCATGGGCCTTTCAAACTTCATAAATTCTTTTTATTACTGAAGGTTATCTTTGGCATAGTAAGATAGAAAAATCTTTATTATAGAAGAACAAATGATAATTTTAAAACAATCTGGGGGTAGAATAGGGGGAAAAGAAGGAATGTAGTCAATTCAAATGTGTTTGTAATGAAGGGAAGGAGGTGTGGAATTTACGGCCAAGGACAGTTCATAATTCCTTTTCTCTCTGCCTGATCTGCTTGCCTCAGCTTTCTTAATCATCTTCTTAACAAACAACCTGATATCAAGATATTTTTTCTGTCCTTTAACATACAGCCATGGGGCTACGGGCCAGAGATGGTAGAAAGAGGGATTGAGTAAATTTGGGTTTGCCACTGTTAGCAGAATGTCCACTTTCCTAAGACCCAAACTGGAAGATTGCTGTGAGCACTTCTAGCTCATAATGCTATTTCATCATTTTTATTTATCTTGTTATTTTTATTTTATAAAGCTACTGTATTAGTTTTATTTGTATCTTTGTGTGTGTGTGTGTGTGTGTGTGTGTGTGTGTGTGTGTGTGTATATGTGTGTGTGTGTGTGTGTGTGTGTTACTGGGGATTGAACCCAGGGGCATTCTACCTCCAAGCTACACCCCTAGTCCTATTTTTTATTCTTTATTGTGAAACAGGGCTTCACTAAGTAGCTGAGGCTGGCCACAAACCATGATCCTCCTGTCTCAGCCTCCCAAGTACTGGGATTACAAGCGTGCGCCACTACCCATGCCTGGCTTTATTTGTATCTTCATTGAAATGTGGTCGTGATTCATTTGCTTACTTTTAGGGGGCCATTTTTCTCTAAAGAATGTATGCAAAACTGTGCTTCTTAGCTGTGTAGTTCACAGGCATGTTCCCAATTCCTGGGACATTGCTTGGCATATGGTACACATGGAAAGAAAGAATCGGCCTTTGTTGAAGAAGGAGTAGAGTTGAAGCCATTCAATGGGACCCCACAGTCTAGCTGCAGAGGTAACGGCTGGGACTCTTCTGGCTGTTTTTGGACACATCCGATTCCATCATGCCTCCCAAGACCTGGACCCCAGAAAAGAATTAAGAGTTCTCCAGGGGATAAAGTAGAAGAACATCCCAAGTTGAGGCACCCCCATGAAAGGAAGAGACACTATTTTGTATTCTTCTTTGCCATGGCATGGAAAGGTTCTTTGGAAAGTTTGGAACTTTGTGATTAGATGGGACTTTTTAAGAGGGTGGAGACTGAGCATTGATTGGTAGATGATTGAAAATGGATCCTGCTCATCTGCTGGGATTCCAATCAGAGCTGAACCCGCTCTTGAAGTCAATCGGAATTGCCATTACAATCAATGACTTGCAGTGCGTGTAAATCCCCCAGTCAAATCACTAGGAAATGATCGATGAAGCTACTTTTTTTTTAATGTCAATAGGAAAATGGTGTATAAGGTAAGTCAATTGAGGAAAGTTTCCAACTTTCCTAAGTGAACTTTTGATCCTGTGGCCATTTGCAGATGGGAACGGCCTGCAGAGACTCTCCAGCATCAACTGCCAGGACTCCCACCAATCTGTGAGCTTTTGGGTTTCAAATGACAGCACCTTTGCCTTGGCCATGGTATGGAAGTGATGTGATAGTGTGTATGACACATAGCATGTCGTTTTTCTTTCATTTATGTGCAATCACTTAAAGAGAGAGAGAGAGAAAAAAAAACCCACCCAGTTATTTCATCAGTTAGCACATATAATCAATGAAGTTCCTGAACAGAAATTGAGCTGTTATGGCTGCTTTTTAGAGTCTACAATCAGAGTGGGAGTTTCTTGATGAGTTTGATATTCAACTTATCCAGAAGACTCGCCTTGGGCTAATTAGGACTGGAGGGGCTGGGAGAAAGGAGGGAGGTGGTTGGGACTTAGAGAAAGCCACACTTCTCAGTTGTCTTAGAATTGCTAGCTTGGCAGCCATGCCCCGGCACAAGAGGCCTCCGTATTCCCAGGTGTTTGGTACAACTGGTTCCACGTGGTGACCAGGAGGCCAGAGAATGCAGGTTGCATTCTGTCTGTGAGCATCTTCAATTGCTGTGGCCTCAATCTCCCTCTTACCCTGGTCCTGCACAGTGGAGACAGTGTGGTCAAAGCCTTTCACTGCCACTAGCCTACCTGTTGAATGAACTTAAGAAATAATGATGATGTCACCTCAGTACTTGGGAGACTGAGGCAGGAGGATCTCAGGTTTCAGGCCAGCCTCAGCAACTTGACAAGACCCTGTTACCAGCTAAATAAAAATTGAAATGGGCTGGAGGTGTAGCTTGGAGGAAGAATGCCCCTGGATTCAATCCCTAGTTCCCCCCTCAAAAAATACTAATGACAATGATGATATTAGTAAGTATAATAATGATTAAAACAGTAATACTATCAGCAACATTTATTGAGAACTTAGTTATATACTTAATATTGTCTACGTACTTTCCATGCATTACCTTATGAAATCCTTATAGCATTCCTCTTAGTGAGTTACTGTAGGCATTGCCATTTTACAGGTAGGGAAACTGAGGCACAAGAAGGTCAAGTAAGTAGTTCAGTGCCAAAAGGTCAGTAGGAGATGGAACCAAGATTCAAACCCAGCGGTTCTGATCCCATATAGAAGCTTTTCAACAACAAGTCAGTTCTCCTCCTGGACCCCAATTTCTCACGTCCTTAAGGTCATGGCTCCAAGGCCTGGGTGGGTGGGCATGCTCTCCCCTTCTCAGACATCAGCATGGCCATGGCTTTGGTAAGCAGAGTGTCAGGCTGACAGCACATGATCTGTAATCTAACTCTGGCCCTAATCCTGGCAAAGTAACTAGAAAGTGCATTCCCCTGACCCTAGGCTGATGTGGAGTTCTGATGCATTAAGAGGAATGTTATCTCATAACCTGGGATCATTATATGTTGCTCAGAGCAGTCACACAGGGTTGTGACAGCCAGTGCAGCACAAACAGATCCAATACTGTGTGGATATGAATTCTGTCTCCCTAACCCCTGAGTCTATTTCTCTCAATCGCCATTAGTTTGCCATCCTTATTTTTTTGCGATTTGATTTTTCTCCCTAAAGGATTATGTATCCTCAGTACTCAGCAGTGACCGAAAAACTCTAGAATCATCCATTTTCTTTTTCTTTTTATTAATTGGTGCATTGTAATCATACATCTTTGTTAGGTACAAGCTGGTAAAGGCATATATGATGCACACATTTCTCATTTAACTCCTTCCCCAATTCCCACCCCACTCCCTCAACCTCCCTCCTTCTCAAGTTCGGTTTAGTGATTAACTTTGATATATTTCTGAAAGTACATCATGTGCAGTAGGGTGTCTCCCCATCCCCCCACCCCCGTCCATCACCATCAGTTAAGTCGACTTCTTTGCTTATCGAGGGTCTCTCCTTTTTCATCTGCAGTCCCTCTTATGCCCCATCTTCTCCCTAGCATCTGCATATTAGGGAGAACATATGCTTTTTTACTCTTTGTGACTGACTAATCTCACTTAACATAATGTTTTCCAGTTGCATCCATTTCCCTGAAAATAGCATGATTTTGTTCTTCTTTATGGCTGAGTAAAATTCCATCGTGTACATATCCCATAGTTTTGTAATCCATTCATCTGTCGATGGACATCTTGGCTGTTTCCATAGTTTGGCAATTGTGAATTGTGCAGCTATAAACATAGATACACGTGCATCGGTCTGATAGTTTGGTTTCCATTCTTTTGGGTAGATACCCAGAAGTGGTATTGCTGGATCATATGGTAGGTTCATTCCCATTCGTCTGAGGATCCTCCATACTGTTTTCCAAAGTGGTTGCACTAATCTGTAATCCCACCAACAATGTATTAGGGTTCCCACTTCCCCACACCCTCGCCAGCATTTGTTGTTCGTGTTTTTTATGATTGCCATTTTGTTTGGAGTTAGGTGAAATCTCAAGGTAGTTTTGATTTGCATCTCTTTGATTGCTAATGATGTAGAACATTTCCTCATACATTTATTGGCCATTTGTATTTCTTCTTTTGTGAAGTGTCTATTTAGGTCCTTTGCCCATTTTTTGATTGGGTTATTTGTTTTCTTAGCTATGATTTTCTTGAGCTCTCTGTATATCCTAGATATTAGACCTCTATCAGAAGAGTAGCTGGGAAAATTTTTCTCCCACTCTGTGGGCTCTCTGTTGAGGTTCTTGATAGTTTCCTTTGCTGCACAGAAGCTCTTCAGTTTAATGCAATACCATGTATTGATCTTCCTTTGAGTTACTTGTGCTTTGGGGGTCTTGTTGAGAAAGTTTTTACCTGTGCCTATGTGTTGAAGTGTTGGTCCTATGCCCTCTTCAAGTAGCTGCAAGGTCTCTGACCTAACTTCCAGGTCTTTGATCCACCTTGAGTTGACTCTTGTGCAGGGTGAGAAAGTGGGGTTTATTTCCATTTTCCTGCATATGGTTAACCAGTTTTGCCAATACCATTTGTTGAGGAGGCTACCTTTTTTCCAGTGTATATTTTTGGTTCCCTTGTCAAAAATCAATTGACTGTAAGCATGTGGGTCTGTTTCTGAATCTTCTATTCTGCTCCATTGGTCTATGTATCTGTTCTTGTGCCAATACCATGCTGTTTTTATTACTGTGGCTTTGTAGTAGAGTTTGAAGTCAGGTATTGTGATACCTCCTGCATGATTCTTGTTGCTAAGAACTACTTTGGCTATCCTGGGCTTTTAGTTGTTCCAAATGAATTTAAGGACTGATTTTTCTATGTCTGTGAGGAGTGACCTTGGTAATTTCATGGGTATTGCATTGAATCTGTAGATCACTTTTGGGAGGATGGCCATTTTGATGATATTTATTCTGCCTATCCAAGAGCATGGAAGATCTTTCCATCTTCTAAGGTCTTCATCAATTTCTTTTTTCAACTCTTTATAGTTTTCCTTATAGAGATCTTTTACCTCTTTGGTTAGGTTTATCCCTAAGTATTTTATTTTTCAGGGTGCTGTTGTGAGTGGAATTGTTTTCTGGATTTCTTTTTCAGTGGATTTATGGTTGGCATACAGGAAAGTTTCTGATTTTTTAAGATTGATTTTGTATCCAGACACTTGGTGAATTTGTTGATCAGTTCTATAAGTTTTTTGGCTGAATTTGTTGGATCTTCTAAGTATAGTATCATGTCATCTGCAAAAAGGGATAGTTTTAGGTCTTCTTTCCCTATTTTTACCCCTTTGATTTCCTTCTCTTGCCTTATTGCTCTGGCTAGAGTCTTAAGTACTATGTTGAACAGAAGAGGTGATAATGAACATCCTTGTCTTGTTCCTGTTTTTAATGGGAACTCTTTCAGTTTTTGTGCATTTAATATGATGTTGGCTGTGGGCCTATTGTATATTGTCTCTCTGATGTTGAGGTATGTTCCTTCTATTCCGATTCTCTGCAGGACTTTTTAGCATGAATGGCTGTTGGATCTTGTCAAATGCTTTTTCAGCATCAATTGAGATGATCATGTGACTTTTGTCTTTGATTCTGTTTATGTGGTGAATTACTTGGATTGTTTTTTGTATGTTGAACCAGCCTTGCATTCCTGGGATGAATCCGACTTGGTCACAGTGTATAATTTTCTTGATGTGATTTTGAATGCACATTGCTAGTATTTTGTTTAGCAGTTTTGCATCTAAGTTCATCAATGCTATAGGCCTATAGTTTTCTTTTCTTGAGCTGTCTTTACTTGGCTTTGGTATTAATGTGATGTTGGCTTCATAGAATGTGTTTGAGAGGGTCATATTTCTTTCTGTTTCCGGAATAGTTTGAGGAGTATTGGGATTAGCTCTTCTATAAATGTTTTATAAAATTCACTTGGAAAACCATCTGGCCCTGGGCTTTTGTTTGATGCTAAACTCTTTATTGCTGTTTCTATCTCTTTGTTATTGGTCGGTTTAAGTTTTCTATATCTTCTTGACTCAATTTAGGAAGGGTATATGTGTATAGAAATTTGTCAATTTCTTCTAGATTTTTCATTTTGTTGGAGTATAGTTTTTCAAAATAGTTTCTGATGATCCTCTGTATTTCCATACTGTCGTTGGTAATATCCCCTTTTTCATCTCTTATTTTGGTAATTTGGGTTGATTCTCTTTTCTTTTGGTTAGGTTGGCCAATGGTTTATCTATCTTGTTTGTTTTTTCAAGAAACAAGCTTTTGGTTTTGTTGATTTTCTGCACTTTTTAAAAATTCTCTACCTCATTAATTTCTGCTCTGATTTTCATAATTTTCTGTCTTCTACTAGCTTTGGAGTTAGACTGTTCTTCTTTTTTGAGTGCTTTGAGTTGTGCCATTAGGTTATTTATTTGGTTATTTTCTGTTCTTCCTATATGGGCACTCAGTGCTATAAATTTTATTGTTAGTGCTGCCTTCAAAGTGTCCCAGAGGTTTTGATATGTTGTGTCTCTGTTTTCATTGATTTCTAGGAATTTTTAAATTTCTCTCCTTACTTCTTCTATGACCCAATCCTCATTCAGCAGTGTGGTGTTCAGTCTCCATGTGTTTATGTGGTTACTCTGGGGCTTCTTAGAGTTGATTTCTAGTTTCACTACATTGTGGTCTGAAAAGATGCAGGGAATTATGTTACATTTTTTGACTTTGTCAGTGCTAGCTTTGTGGCCCAGAATGTGGTCTATTTTGGAGAAGGTTCCATGTGCAGCTGAGAAAAATGTGAATTCAGCTGTAGTTGGGTGAAAGAGTCTATATGTGTCTAATAGGTCCATTTGGTTTATGGTATTCTTTAGGTCTGAGGCATCTTACTGACCTTTTGTTTAGAAGATTGGTCTAGTGATGTAAGAGGAGTATTGAAGTCTCCTAGTATTAGTGTATTGGGATCTATGTGTGTCTTTATATCATACAGAGTTTGTTTTATGAAAGTGACTGCACCTATGTTTGAGGCATAGATGTTGATAATTGTTATTTCCTCTTGCTGGATTGTTCCTTTTACTAGTAAAAAAATGACCTGCTTTGTCTCTTCGGATAAGCTTAGGCTTGAAGTCTAGTTTATCTGATATCATGGTTGCTACTCCTGCTTGTCTTCAAGTTCCATTGGCATGGATTATCTTACTCCAGCCCTTCACCTTTACTTTGTAGGAATCTTTGCTTGTAAGGTGTGTTTCTTGCAGGCAGCATATAGATGGATTCTGGGTTTTAATCCATTTTGCCACCTTGTGTGTTTTTATTGGGGAGTTGAGACCATTTATATTCAGTGTGATTATTGAGAGATGATTTTTAATTCCTAACATTTTGAGTTTTGACTTCTGTTTTCGGTGGTGTTTATTCTTCTTTGCTTAATTGTTTGCTTCCTGGAAATTATTGTTTCTCTGGTTCTGAAGTTTACTTGTTAGTTCTTCTTTGTAGTTAATCTCTTTGAGTATTTTCTCTAGTGCTGCTTTGGAAGACATAAATTCTTTCAGTTTCTTTTTGTCATGGAAGATTTTTATATCCCCGTCAATTTTGAGAGAGAGTTTTGCTGGGTAGGAGAATCTTGGCTGCAAGTTATTTTCTTTCAGAATTTGGAATATGTTACTCCAACCCCTCCTGGCTTTCATGATTTGATTTGGGAGGTCTAGAGTGATTCTAATTGGTTTGTCTCTAAATGTCACTTGGCCTTTTACTTTTGTTGCTTTTAGAATTCTTTCTTTAGCCTCTACATTAGTCAGTTTGATTATTATGTGGCATGGTGAACCTCTTCTTTGGTCTTGTCTAAAGGGAGTTCTGTATGTTTCCTGCACCTGTGTGTCAACTTCTCTTTCTATGCTTGGAAAATTCTCTGATATTACTTCTTTGAAAAGGTTGTTTATTCCATTAGTTTCAACTTCTTATCCCTCTTCTATGCCTATTATTCTAAGATTAGCTATGTTAAAATTGGTCCATATCTCACCGATGTCCAATTCATACTGTCAAATTTTTTTTTCTTGATTATGTACAATGGATTCATTTTTGGAATGGTCATCTTCTTAGAGTGATATTCTATTTTCCATGTGGTCTAATCTACTGTTTATAGTTTGTATTGATGCCTTCACTTCAGTTATTGTATCTTTCACTTCTTTCAATGCTTCTCTTTGGTTCTTGTTCAGGGTGTCAGATTCTTTGTTTACTTGTTCCTTTATTTCTTTCCAACTCTCCCTGCATTCTTTCCAAAAATCTTGTATTGATTCTAGTATTAAAGATATGAATTTTTCTTCTGGTAATCTCTGTCATTCTGGGTTGGTGAGATCTGTTATTGAGGGTTTGTGATGGCTCATTGTTTCTTTGTTATTTTTCCTTCCCATGGTTCCCCTGTTCTTACATTTATATCTTTTCTGCTTTTGCAAGCTTTCTCATCCAATCTCTGCAGTGAGGGTTTAGAGGGATAGGTTGTGTTCAGTGGTAAAGGTTGGGTGAGAAGTCACAGTGATGAATGCAAGAATAGGGTAAAGTAGAGGGTATGGTCCAGTGGAATAAGAGGTTGAGTGTGTTGAGGTGATATTTTGTAAAGATTAGAGATAGTGGATATGTCGGGGGATTCTGGTAGGAGACAGGGAAAAAACGAAGAAGAAAAGAGAAGAGAAAAAATGTTGAGGAAAAGAATATAGATGGGAGAGAGGGAGGGAAACTTGTAAAAGGGATAAGGAGGAGAGTCAACAAACTGAGTAAGAAATAACAAGGCAACCAATCATCCAAATAAACATAAATAAATCAAGGCAATACAAAACAAAAACATAGAAAAACAGCTAAAACAAAACACACACAAAACCCAAAAACCAAAAAACAGCAACAGCAACAACAAGAAACAAAAACAAAACCCTGCTAGTTTATAAGTACAGAGCTGAGTTGGCCTCTGCAGCCCTTTTGGATCTATGTGGATATTTTCAGCTTTTAAATGTATGCTCACTCTATTAAATTTTTGAATATGTCTCTGGTATTCTTATTTGTTCTGTCAGTGCAGGTAGGAAGTTCTGCTGATGCCTCTCCTGCTGCAGGCTTGTGTCTCTGAGCTCTCCACAGGGTGTGTCTGCCTCTCTCTCTCTCTCTCTCTCTCTCTCTCTCTCTCTCTCTCTCTTTCTCTCTCTGCCTTTGCTGATGGCAGGAGTGCAATCTGTATGCCAGGCATTTTCCAGGGTGCCTGGAAGTTCTCTATGCCCTGTGTGCACTGGGTCCCTCCCGCACTTCTGCTCTTATCCAATGCTTGAATGGTGGGTGACTGAGTCTGCTTTGTATAGGAGCCCCCGGACCCTGGGGCTGCAACTTAACTTACAGATCCCTGCTGCTCTGGTTCCAGTGGGAGGTGTGATCTGGGGTGTCCTTGCCGCAGGCTTAAGATGGTTGTCCCAGCTGTTCTTGATCACTGTTGATCCTGCAGGGGTATGCTGCCTGATTAGGGTGTGGAATTCTGTAGTTGCTTATTCCACTTCTGGTTGTTGGGTCCACAGGAGGTCATTGGAAGTCTTGGTGCTAAAAGACGCTGCTTTTGGTGACTGGCAAGATGGCAGCTGGCAAGATGTCGGCCCCTGGTTTGTGGCACGTGGCATGCAGCAGTGGTACCACTGCTGTGAGGGCCAGCTCCTTTGTTCTCCCTGGGTTCTGTTCAGCTGCTTTTGTTGGTTTATTCACTTTTTTTTTTTTTTTTTTGCTGCTTTGCTTTTCTTTCTTTCCCTCAAGAAGCTGCTTTTGTGGCAGTTTTGATTCAAGCTCTGCAGTGCAGTTGATTGCTGCTCTGGCTCTGGAGGGAGAGGTGGGCTGGGGTGGTCCCGTTGGGGTTTACGCTGGTTGTACCATGTGTTCTGGTCACTGTGGAAGGTGTGGGGATATGCCGCCTGGTTAGGATGTTAAGTTCTGGAGTCGCTTACTACACGTCTGATCGCTGGGTATGCAGGAGGTCGCTAAATATCTCCGTGTTAATTGATCCCCATGCTGGCGGCTTAATGGCCACCACCGCTCTGTGGCCACTCCCATGTGGACGGGCTCCTTTGCTCTCCCTGGCCATCTTTCTGGGATCTCTTTAGGTGTAGTTCAATTTTCGTTGCTTTGTTGGCTTTTTTGTTGCTTTTTGTTCTTCCGTCAAGAAGCTGCTTTTATGGCAGATTTGATTCAAGTTCGCAGCGTCTAAGGAGAGGTGTTTCACTCAGATGCCATCTTGGGCTCCCTTTCTCACTTTCTATCTGGTTTAAATTTTACATATTTAATGTTAACATTTTGGCATTGGGAAGTTTATCAGACTCGCATTCCAAATTCTGAAGTTCTAATCATGTAACTTATTGCTTTCTCTTCAGCCAGTTAGGGATCCTTTGTTGTGACTTTGCATGTAACCTGAGCTCCGTGATTGATATTTTGTGGTCTATCCTAGTCAGGATGAGCTAGGTTATGTCTTTGTAACAAACATCCCCTAAATCTCGGTAACTTAGACAATCAAAGGCTGATTTCATGTTATCACATGTGCTGGATCCACATATTCTCACTATGAAATCTGGTTGATAATCTCCATGGTTTCCTTGAGGAAGAATTCTAGAGGACCTGGCTCCAGCAATTTAAAGGGGGTACACATGACTACCATGCATGTTCAGGACTGGAATTGGTCCCTCAGCTCACTCAAAGCCATGGAGGCTGGGAAGCTCAGTCCTACAATGTGCTGGGGAAGTGAAGAGCTGTGATATCTCATAAGCAGTTCTAATGACTACCACCTGGTCCTCAAGAAGTCCGAGTCTAAGCTACAAGAAAAGGAATCCATCACACTAGAAAAGAGGAGGATAAGTGATGAGTGGTTTAAAGGTCAAAAATGACGCAAGGAGACTGGGAAAAAGAGAATTAACTTTTTTGCACATATGTTAGGTTCAAAGACCTGTGCACATGCATTCTGACTGGCCTCTCAACAATCTTATAAGACATACATTATTAGCTCTGCTTGCACATAGCAGAGAACTGGAGAGAGCTGAAGATTTGTCCAAGGCTGGTGGGGCCGTGCTCCCTCTTTGCTTCTGATGTCAGCAGCCGGAGCGCCCGGCACTTCTCCTGTCCCGCAGAGCCCCAGGACACTGTGTGGCTCGAAACAGATTCTGAGGCGATGAGGAGTGAAGGGAGGGGCTGCTTGAAGAATTGCTTCCTGATTCAAGAGCCAGGTTGGATCCACCATATGTATTTAAGTATGGTCAATAAATGATAACAGGTGAACAAAGGCCTCCTGGGCCAACTATGACTAGAAGCTTCCAGAATGTTGTCATTTTCTCTCTTTCTTTCCTCCTTAGGAATAAATGCTCATATATGGTTTGGGGAAGGGTGCACTATTTTGTGTGCACCCAAGAGAACTCAAGCAACACCCCCCACACACACCTTTAAAATTTTTCTCCTTTTCCTTCTGTGTGTGTGTGTGTGTGTGTGTGTGTGTGTGTGTGTGTGTTAATTACTGAGGATTGAACCCAGGGGCATTTTACCTCTGAGCTGCACCCCCAGTCCTATTTTATTTTTTATTTTGAAACAGATTCTAAGTGACTGAGGATCTCAGCAAGTTGCTGAGACTGGTCATAAACCTGTGATCCTCCTATCTCAGCCTCCCAAGAACTGGAATTACCAGCATGCACTACGGTGTGCCCGACTTCTTCCTCCTCCTTCTCCTCTTCCTCATCCTCCTGCTTCTTTTTTTAACTATTTAATTTTATTTCTATTTTTTGTTATCATCTAGAATTTTTTTTTTTTTTTTTTTTTTTTTTTTGCGGTAGTGGGGATTGAATTCAGGGGCGTTCTACCTCCAAGCTATACCCTCAGCCCTATTTTTTATTCTTTATTTTGAAACCGAGTCTCACTAAGTTGCAGAGTGCCTCACTAGGTAGCTGAGGCTGGCCGCGAACCTGGATCCTCTGGTCTCAGCCTCCCGAATGCTGGGATTACAAGCGTGCACCACCACGCCCGGCTCTCATCTAGAATTTTGTAAGAGTGAATATATAGCCTAATTTGTATGTGGCTCTGCATGCAACATCAAAAATGTTTCTGAAAAGATTGTTTTGTTTTTTTTTTTTGCGGTACTGGGGATTGAACACAGGTGCACTCTACCTCCAAGCTATACCCCCAGCCCTATTTTTTTATTCTTTATTTTGAAACAGGGTCTCACTAAGTTACGGAGTGTCTCACTAGGTAGCTGAGGCTGGCTGTGAACCTGGATCCTCCAGTCTCAGCCTCCCGAATGCTGGGATTACAAGCATGCACCACCACCCCCAGCTGATTGTTTTAAGTCTGCAGAGTGGAGTTGTTTTCCCTTTATGAATAGAAGCGGTACTTTTACACATTACCCGGCAGCACAACAGTATGAGTTGCACAATAAACATCTGAACATTTAAGATAAATATTGGAGTATGTAATTAAAGGAAGTATAAAATGTACTTAATCTATTACTAGGACAACTCCTATTTTGAGAGGCATATAACACAATTATTCAAGGAAGTCATCACTGGAATTGGAGACTGCTTGTATTCAATGATCTTTCAGGAACTTTCTGCTTACAGAGCTAGGGATTGAACCCAGGGCTTCACACATGCTGGGCAAGCACTCTACCCCTGAGCTACAGCCCCAGCCCTATTCCAGATGATGTTTTGAGGATTCAGTCATAATGACTATTGTGATTATAAAAGCCCCCCTTCACTGAGTTATCATGCTCACCATTGCTGCAAAGCACTAAGCATTGTCTCATTTAATCTTCAGTCCAAGTGTGTCAACGAGACAGTCAAATCATAGCCATTCTCTCGGGGAGGTAACTAGACACAGGACGCAATGAATCTCAAGTCACATCCTGGTAACTCGATTCTGTCTGGCTTTCAAGGTCAGCCTCTAAATCATTTCACCTTGGTGCACCCCTTCCTAGTGTGTGCCCAACACACAATCTCACACTTTTACAGTCAGAAGGGTCTGCAGACCACTGAGAAATCACTCTCTCCTTGCAGCTGGAGGGAACTGAGGTCCAGAGCAGGAGTGAGCCACTCTACTTTCCTTGCTGCTTGGACTGCGTTGGGCTCATGTCCAGAGCTCCTAGATCCTAGAAAATGACATTCCGTGGGCTCGGACTTTGTATTCAGAGGGATTGAATAAAAGCTGAATTCTCCCATGGCAGGACTGAGATTTCAGGCACATAGGAGGCTCAGTTTCCTGGTCCATTTATGGTGACTTTACGTGCATGTGTGTGCTTCATACCTATGTGAGGGTTTAGTGAACCAACGTATGAGAGGTTTAATCACTGACAATCATTAAATTTATAATTATTATCAATTGACTGATAAAAATCATCCCTACCATGATGATTTTTTCGGTATTGAAACAAGGCCTTTGGAAGTGTTGGTTTGAAGCTTGCTGGGGTTGAGAAATGAGAGGTCGGGGGTGGCCAGCACAGGAAGAAGCAGATGTGGTCCATGCAGTTGGTGTCCTGTGGTCTATGTCAGGAGACTCTCCATGCAGGGAGACATGGCTTCCCTCCACCATGAAGTTAGCACACATGAGCTTCTCTGGAACATATGAGACCACGAGCATGAAGTCCTGTGTACTTGGCTTGCCACGGTGATCAGAAATCCTTCTTCCAGAGTGCCAGCCCTGACCAATAGCACGAGGAAGAGTGCAGACGCCAGGGCCCTATTCAGGACAAAGTGCTCCAGGGACTGTCTCTTTTCCTGGCCCCCAAGGATGCCCACGGATAACCCTCAAGTCACAAGACCCAGGGCAGAGAGCAGGGCAGAGATGTGAGTGTGGGAGCTGGGGGCCGTCCTGGCACTAGCTCGGCCAAGTCATCACCCCTCTCTTGGCTTCCTAGACCCGGGGAGGCATGGAGGAAGGGCGGCCCGGTTGGCTGCTTCTGCCACTTGCCGCTGCCTCATTTACTTGATTGCTGCGGGGCCGCTTCCCTCACATGCCCAGGAGATGATAATTCCAAGCCCAAAGGAGAATGTCAAAAGGGTCAAGTGCCACGACCTACGTGAAGCTCAGGTAAAAGGCCATGTGACCAGGGATGGAGCAACACTGATCATGATTCTTATCCCGAAACATGAATTGTTACATGACTACACGCTCTTTGAAGACCGGGGCTCTGTTTTTGCTCTCTGTCCATTTCAGCGCCCCAGACTGTCTAATAGTCAACAACAGGAGCAATGATAACACCGACATTTATTCTATTTATTTTAATTTTAAATTTTATTACTTTATTTTGTGGTACTAGAGATAGAACCCAGGAGTATTCTATCTCTGAGCTACACTCTTAGCCCTATTTTTTTTTTTTTTTTTAATTTTGAAACAGGGTCTTGCTAAGTTGCTAAGGGCCTCGTGGAGTTGCTGAGACTGTCCTTGAACCTGCAATCTTCCTGTTTTAGCCTCCCAAGTACTGGGATTACAGGTGTGCACCACCACACCTGGTAATGTTTATTGACTATGTACTGTAAATAAGACACTATTCTACGGGTTTTAAATACGTTAAAATTAAGCCGGGCGTGGTGGCGCACGCTTGTAATCCCAGCATTGGGGAGGCTGAGACCGGAGGATCCGGGTTCGAGCCCAGCCTTAGCTACCTAGTGAGGCACTCTGCAACTTAGTGAGACTCGGTTTCAAAATAAAGAATAAAAAATAGGGCTGGGGGTATAGCTCTAGCTCGGAGGTAGAATGCCCCTGAGTTCAATCCCCAGTACCGCAAAAAAAAAAAAAAAAAAAAAAAAAAACCCGTTAAAATTGCTGATTCCGTGTGACACTGTTAGGAAGTTGTTACTGTCATCCCTCCCATCTTCCATGCAAGGAAACTGAGGCACGGAGAAGTTAAATTACCACCTAAGGTCACACAGGTATTCCAGAAGGTCCTAGGTCAATGATCCACGTGGAGTGAGTGGATGAAGGGCTTGCCCTGCCCCCTCGCCTGTGACCCTGGCGGTGCCCAGCTATGTGCCTGTCCCAGGCGGGCGTGGTCCGCCGGCTCCAGACTGCAGTGGTGACGGGTTCGGTGATGGAGCTTCCTGGGCTTCCCCACGGCCTGCCTGTCATGCCCGAGCAGCCATCACGGAAACGATGGGAGGTTAATAGGGAATAATGGGATGGCGAGGCGGGCCCTGACGCAGCTTTCCAAGAGCAAAAGCCTGACATCCAGCGCGTTGCAATTAGGTCTCCCAGCCGAGATGCAGGGGCAGGAAATGAAATGGGCTTGCGGTGATTTTATTTTTATACCTGGGTCCGCCCTGGGTTCCTCGGCCTAGTTAGCACTTCCGAACCTCCAGCTGACTCGCGCTGCCTGCTGGCTTGCTACACCGCCCTAATGTCGAATATGCAAGGCAGACAGCTGCCCCCGGGCATTCTCCCGAGAAGCTTGCGTATCCCAACAGAACTCAGCTTTCCACATCGCGCCCGGCCTCTCCCTTCCTCAGCCTGCGCCGCGGTGGGTTGCAGACGCCAGGCGGGTGTCACGGAAATGCCCTAATAGACACATCGGGGGAAGTCGGCGGCGCCCATCGCGCTCGCTCCGGAAGCCATTCGGTCACACCTTCTCCTCCACGGGAGCCGATTAAACACCATTAACTGTTCTTAGAAGCGCTATCTGCTCTTCCCTAGCAGAGGAACCTGAAATAACCCAAAAGGAGATCGCCACGGGTTTTCTTAACAGCCACCCGGAGCTCTAAGGTATTTGCAGGAGAACACATTCCGATTTTTTTTTCCCCTTCTCAGAATATGGACTATCTCTTTTTTCCCTAAACTCAATAATTATTTTATTGCCCTGCCTTCTACCTGGGCACACATTCCATTTTCAAATGTAAATAATCATTCCCACCTTTAATAAATGAGATGGAACCTGTCTCGCTCAGAGAATGAACATTTCAATATCTTCAGACACACAATGACATGGTATCAATATTTAAAATCATTTTATGCATGTATTCCGAGTTGTCCAACTTCATTAAGGCCATCCATAAGCCAGAGCTAGAGTGAATTCCCATTGGACTTGTAGGCCTGGGGGCCTACCAAACAGAAATTTAAACTCACTTGCCTTTTTAATTCACATTATTCTCAAATATTCTCTTTTTGAGCCCCTTGCCATGACTAAGGCATTTAGACTGGGCCGTGATGTCAACATTTAACTGGCAGGATCCCCACTAGTGTGTCAGGATGTGTGTGCCCCAGGAAAATACGGTACCCATCCCTCCCTCTTCGCTATAAATTACCCTCCAGTTCTTTTCTGCACTCAGCAGTAATTTGAGTTTATGGCTCAATGTTTCTGTTAAATATTTACAAACATTTAAAACTATGTATAAATGAAATCTTCAAGGTTCTGCCTGTCTCCTTCTCTCCCCCTACTCCAAAATAACAAATCTCTTGATCTATTTTTTATACTCCCGAGGATGCCCCCACGTGATCACCGGATGCGGCAGCGGGGGTTGAGGGGGGGCATGAATATTCTTGCAAATCAGACCAGACCCTCTCCTGGTGGTTTCTGCAGATCAGGACAGTTCTCTTTCTCAAGATGTGCATTATCTCACTGACGCCAAAACTCCCACACTGCCATGCCCAATAAACAATTAAGTCCATGCTGGGGAAATTGCAATAAAACCTTCTCAAATGGGACACCGACTCGGAGAAGGTTGTCGAGGAGGCTTCCCCTACGATGCCACCTTGCCAGGCAAAGCCCAGGAAATGCAAGTTCATATTTCAGGGGCAACCAGGCAGCTGCAAGCGAGGCCGCCCTGCAGAACAGGAATAGGGAGGAGGCATTGGAGAGGTTTTCAAGGACTGCCGTAACAAAATGCCACAGGCTGGGTGGTGTAGACAACAGAAATTTGTCTTCTCATTGTTCTAGAGGCTGGAAGTCCAAGGTCAAGAGGTTGACAGGGTTGGTCTGTGGTTTTTTTTTTTTTTTTTTTTTCTTCAGACTGCCCCTTTCTCCTGGTGTTTACACATGGTCTTTCTCCAGTGTCCAAGTACCCCTTATCTCTGTGTGTGATCCAATTTCTTCTTCTTATCTGGATCCTAGTCAGATATTAGCGCCCACCCCAAAGTGCTCCTTTTAACTTAATTATATCTTAAAAGGCCCTATTTCCAAATATGGTCTCATGTTGAGTCACTGGGGTTTAAGGCTTCAACATGTGAATTTTGAAGGAGTCACAATCTAGCCGTAATGGTGGAAGGCAGTTTAAAAATAGGACAGAATGAGAAGATGAGGAGCAGTATAAAAGATGAGAGAGGAAAAGATGGGCATAGCTGGCATGTTAGCATATGCTTATGATCCCAGTACTTGAGTGGATGCAACAGGAAAATTGCAGGATTGAGGCCTGCCTCAGCAACTTAGCGAGACCCTCAGCGACCTAGGGAGACCTTCTTTTGAAATAAAAAATAAAAGGGGTTGGGGATAGCTCAGAGGTAGAATGCCCCTGGGTTCAATCCCCAGGCGAGGGAGGGAGGGAGAGAGGAATGGAGGGAGGGAGGGGGGAAGGGAAAGGGAAAGGGAAGGAAGCACATGGAGTGCAAGCTTTGCACACGGGTGTGGACTAGAGACACAAGTATGGGGTCTTCACCTTGGCCCTCAAGCTTACTGTCTATGTAAACTTCATTCAGTACTTGGCATTGTGCTTAAAATAACATCCTGGCTCCTCAAAGTCCTTGCACCATCCCTCTCTGGGCTCTCTGGAAGCCGCTCCCACCTGAGCAGCTCTCCTCTCCTCTCCCTGAAGCCAAGTGGTCCTCGTCTCTCTTTCCCGCGACACTTCAATCTCTTACCCACTTCTGGGCACTCACGCCCTCTTCCCTCTGTTCCAAGCATTCTCTTTTCAGCTGGTTAATTCCCGCCCATCTTTCATGCCTCAGCTTCACCATCTCTGAGTGTAAGTGGGCTCTCTTCACCCTTCTTTTCTGAGAACGAGCCCCACTATTCGGCACCCCCATTTCTTCCACTGAAACACGACATTTCTCACCACTGTTTGCAATCGTTTTATTTCTTGGTTGCTTTAGTGCCAGTGGAAGAGGTGACTTCATGACAGACCTCTTGAGTTTGAGGGGCCTGCATTGTACCCAGGTGCAGATACCCAAAGCCCTGGAGATAGGAAAGCATGCGGAGCTGAGCCAGAGAAACGGGTCTGGAGGCGTCTGGGTCCAGAGACTGCAGTTCAAGCCACCGCATGACTGGATCTTCTGGGAAAGGGGAGCTGAGTGGGAGAAGAAAAGGGGCGAGGCCAGACTCCTAGGTGAAATCAGAGTTACACCTGGTGTCAGGGGCCAGCTGTGGTTGCACGGGAGGTTTCAGTGATGCCAGAATCTGGAGAACAGTAGCAACATTATTCGACAGACCCATGTCTTTTACGGGGTTTTGGGCAAAATGGCGCATGCCCATGCCAGAGTGACGTGCGCATGCGTGTTGCGCTTTGCCCAGTCATCCTTACATAACTATACACATCTGCGGCTGCGCGCGGTCAGTGCACCTCTGCAGGCTACTTGGGGTGAGTGGAATCATGTCCTCATCGCTGGCCTGTTCTCTCTGGGCTCCACGCTTCGTATAAAGGCAAGAGATGGGAAATGAAGAAAATCCCTGGAAGTTTAGCCACAGAAGTTGCTAAGTTTCTGTGTTCCCTTATACCTCAAAAGGAAGCAGGCTGCCTTGAGGAGCCCTGTGAGGAGATCAACAGAGACATGGGCGCGGCTGCGCCTGCACCCACAGCTCTTACTTGATCTGGCCGCAGAGCTCCCGTCTGTCCAGAGGCACTGAGGCAGTCTTACCACACGGCCACACCAGTCTTACCAGTCTTCAGGATTGTGGGTCTTGGAGAAGACCCAGAGCCCGGAGAAGCTGCGCTTCTTCCCCATTGCAGGAGTGTTGCTCTGAGACAGACTCCCCGGGAGTGTGGCCCTGCGTGCAGCACAAGCAATAGACACACTCCTCCTGGGCCTATATCCTTGCTTTCCACACTCTTCCTCCTGTTGACCGGAACTCTGGTTTTCTGAATTCAAATCAAAGACAAGAATCCTTCCTTCTTGATTAGTTAGAAACCTTCCATGTTGGGCAAAGTCTCTTCTTGAGTCTTTCCCATCTCATCTTTCCAGAGAGAAGCCATCTGAGCTGGGCTGGTGTGGGAGATCCTGGGACCAGTGGTCCAGATGATGTCCAGAACTACAGGGTTTCAAAGCTGTCCCAAGTTTCAGGCAAAGATCCATTTACTGGTTCACATAGGCGGCAAGAACTGAACATCGTTTGTGCCAGGGCTGAAACCCATTCTCAGCACCTTTGGAGGTAATACCCCAAGCCCCTGAAGTCTTCCCACAGGTGGAACAGAGGAGCAGAGAATAGTGCTTAGGACACCCGTGCCCAGCCCTTGGGCCAGAACTCACCTCCTGCCACCTCCTCTCCCTCCCATCCGCCTCTACAGTCTCCCTGTTCTACAGATGAGGAGGTGGGGAAGACTTTCTCCTGGTGGCCAGAACTCTGGTTTTCTGAATTCAAATCAAGGACAAGAGCCCTTCCTTTTTGGTTAGTTAGAAAGAAACCTTCCATGCTGGGTAGAGTCTCTTTATGGGTTTATGAAGCCCAGACCAAGTGTTTTCCTCTCTCAGCTACATGTCCAAGCAGCTCCTGTGTCCCCGTGGTTCTTGGAAGTTCCAAGACCAGCTTAGCTCCTCTGACTTTCTGCCTTCCTGGGGGTCGAGTGGGGATAAAAACCACTTACTCTCTGAAGTGGTTATGAGGATCAAATGACCTAACAAATGAGACGTTGGCTGGCTGACAGTAGCCATCCAATGTGTGTCAACAAATCCGAATTCAAAAGCATCAGAGAGCCAGTGTTTAAGCTTGGGGTTAAAAACGCACGATGCTCCAAAGTTGGAGGTGGAAATGCGAAGATAGTCCAGGTGTACAGAAGAATGTCAGGGTCTTGCCTCTCCTCCTCCCAGTTTGGAGTCTTTGGGGATTTATTTTTTAGTGCTGGCTGATTGCAATTTCCAGTCAGTCCTGTGTTCCGTGTGGTGATAGAGCATTATTTGAGTCACTTCCAAAATGAAGTGCTCATATATTAAAAAAAAAAAAAGAAAAGAAAAGAAAGAAAGAAAAAATAGTTGAAGAGCTCCCGTAATGTTAAATTGTTCTACACTGTACGTGCCCAAATCCTTGATCCTTTCCAAATTCAGTACTTCACGTTTTTAAGAGCCCTTCATTTTAGAAGTGAATGGGGTGTTCTGGGCATGTGCACGGTGGGCCAATTTAGACTCCCTTGATCGTGCTGATGATGTGAAGAATGCTCCAGTTACGTGGAGCATGGCCCTGGCACGCTCTGCCTGCTCTCCAAGCTCCTTCTGAGCTGGAGGCAGAATGGTCTTGCGAATGTCAATCCCTGCAGGGACGATTCTGGGCTGGACCCACTCCAGGCCCGGATGCCTCCAGCACAGATTTCTTGTTCTGCTTCTGAGCAGAAGTCTGGGTCCCAAGAACTGCACAGTTGGGTGAGCGAGTGTGTGGTGTACTTACACCAGGGCGCTGCGGTGGCATTGCTGCCGAGTTTGTTCAGCTCTAGAAGGACAGAGGCCAAGAGTGATCAAAGTGCTGCCCTATGTGAGCTGCAAGTATGCAGACCCAAGTGAGCTATTTTATGAGACACCACAATAGGATGTGATCATTATACAATGTATAGACTGAAGAAATTATGAAATCTTCCTGCAGGTGACAAGGCCCAGCTCTGAGTGGGGCTGTCCATTCATTTATCCAGCATCCTCACATTCATCTATCCAAGGGATGAACGGATTATGGAACAGATTGAACAAGTGGATTATGAAACAGACTGAAGAAATTAAGAAATATTCTTGCAGATGGCAAGGCCCAGCTCTGAGCTGTTGGATGAATGGATTATGAACCTATGGTCTATACATACATTGGAATTTTACTCATCCATAAAGAAGAACAAAATTATGTCATTTGCAAGAAAATGGACCAGGCTTTGAACCATGTCTTCCGACTCAAAAGTCCAGAGACTTCTTATATTCACAAGTAATTAGGACCATTTGCTGAAGAGAGAACATTCCTCATATTGTTCCAATGTCAAAATTTCAATGTTAGTTTTATTCACGAAGAAAAAGCAGCTTATAAATATAGAACACTAGTCCCTGGAGCAAGCTCTGCTGACAGACGTGCAGGGACTGAGGCACAGACCCAGCAGGTGACTGTTCCAGGGCCTCTGGTCAGATTGCTGCCTATTCATGTTCCTGCTGGTCTCAGCTACCCTCATCCTATAGTCTAAATTAAATCCCTGGCCTTCTCTCTTAAAATGTTCATATTTTCTTTTTTCTCCTAACATTCAGGGGAACTGGGTCCATGCAGCAGAAATAGTGACAGAGTAGAATCACAGGGAAATACTAGGTATAAAAGATATAATACTGAATATAAAGAATTTAGTACATGGAGTAAAAATCATGGATATAGCCTAACAATAAATTAGTGAGCTAGAAAATCAGTTTGAAGAATTCTCTGAGAAGGCAGGGAGAAGATATAAAGAATTGAAAGCTATAAAAGAAAAGTTGAATAGAAGTAAAGCACATCTATTTTTATAAATACAATAGGCAATCACAAGAGAAAAAAAATAGGAAAAATTGAAAAACAATGACAGAACAAAAGAGATTCATAGCACAAGTTCTTATAGAATGCCAAATGGAATATTTAACAAGAAAAGTATATTTAGACAACATACAGACAGTCCCTGACTTAGGATGGTTCTACTGGAAACTTTTATTCACTACTGTGGGTCAAAAGCAATATGCATTCAGTAGAAACCACACATTGAATTTTGATCCTTTTTTGGACTGGAGTTATGTAGTGCAATATGATCACATGATCATATTGGGATCATATGATCAGACCAGGAAACAACTGATCCTCTGCAGTGTGCAGTGTATAGTATTGCTAATTTAGGATACTCAATAGCTTAGGTGTAATAAGTGCATCTTCAATCCACTATATTTTCAACCTATCAGAAGTTGAAAAGCATCTGTGATTATATTTAAAACCATCCAGAGGTGGGAAAAGCAACACACTCCAGAAAGAAAGTACAGATCACTCATACAGAAATTAGATTCAGATTAAAATATTATTTTTCAGTAAACACCCTGAATCAAAAAGGGGGCGGAGAATTATTTTTGAAGTGTGCCATCAAAATAAATTTTAACCTATAATTTTATATCCAGCTAAACTATCTTTCGATACGGGCAATATAATGATATTAAGTGACCAAAGCCTTAGAAAGTTTACTACCCATATGCACTCTCTCTGAAAACATTTTTTGAAGAAGGGCACCATTAGGAGGCTGCTCTTGGATACAAGCCTATTAAAGGTAAATGTGGAAATCAGTATAATTTATCATGTTCGTGAATGCACATATGTGTCCATGTATGTTTAAAGCAATATTCAAAAAGAAGTAAAATATTCTGCCCCATATTACTCACAGATAAAAATCTACATAACATAGCATAAAACCACCAGGTTTGCTGGACCAGGAGGTGGGAAGGGGGTTAGGGAAAACGTTTGACTAACCAGAAAAGGGTGAAAACAAGCTCAAGCCTCTATACCTTGTATTCTAGAGAAAGATACTAATTTTGGTCCTCTCTGATTTGCTTTCTATGGTGAAGCCTAGTTTTTCATCCTGACTTTGCTACTTTATGTTAAGTGTGACCTTCCAAAATTTTCTCACACTCTCTGATCCTGAATTTCCCATGTCCAAATTCTAGATGATGAAACACACCATGGGAGGTTATTTATGGCGTTCTAAGAGAGGGTGTGGCCATGTTGGAAGGCAGCCCTGGCACTGCACTGATACTGGCCCTTAGTGACAACAGGTAGCAAACTATCATTTTTTTTTTTTGCTAGTGAAAATGTAACTTGTGGTTTTCCCTCTTTTCCTCCAGATGTTGGTACAAGGATGGCAGGAGTAGGTGTATTAGTCTTCTTTTCTTTTCTTTTTTTTTTTTTTTTTTTTTTTTTGCGGTACTGGGGATTGAACTCAGGGGCATTCTACCTCCGAGCTATACCCCCAGCCCTATTTTTTATTCTTTATTTTGAAACTGAGTCTCACTAAGTTGTGGAGTGTCTCACTAGGTAACTGAGGCTGGCCTTGAACCCGGATCCTCCGGTCTCAGCCTCCCGAATGCTGGGATTACAAGCGTGCGCCACCACGGCCGGCTATTAGTCTTCTTTTCCATTGCTGTGACAAAAATATCTGAAAAGCACAACTTAGAGGAGGAAATGTTTATTTGTCTCACTTAGAGGTTCAGTCTATGATCAGCAGCCTCCAAAGCAGAAACTGTGGCTGTAGGGCGTGTGGCGGAGAGAAGTTGCTCCCAGTCAGGGAGCCAGAATTAGAGCAAAAATAGGGGACTTGGGACATATATAGTTCCCCAAACCATATCCTGAGTGATCCACACCTTCCAGCCTGCCTCTGAACCTTCCCGTATTGGGGACCATGCTTTCAAAACATTACTTTTTGGGGGAGCATTCTAAACCCGTACTACAGCACTAGGACACTCATCCAAAGCCTTTGGGGGCTAAGGTAGCCCAGGAGTGGAACCAGGTAGGTCCTATTCAATAGTAAAATTTTCTACTGTTTAATCTTTAAATATAACTTTCAAGTCTTTGCAAATTATTGCTCCTTTGACCCCAAACTCATATAAGGCTCAAGAGATCAGGGCTCCTGCAGGGCCATTAATTGCCCAGTTTGTTTCCTAGGAGTAAAACTCCAGCACTAACACATGTTCATTAGGACATCTTAATTGGAAACAAAAATCACCATGGAGACCGCAAACATGATTTAAAAAGAGTAAAGCATGCTGGTCAGTTTTCATTTGGGTTTTATTTCATTTTATTTCCAATTCTCCCAAAGCCCAAGAACAGCAGCTCACGATAAAAAATAATGGCCTGAGAAATGTCCTTCTGTAAAATCCCGATGGCTGTGTGAGTTTGCATAACTCGAATCTACCTCTAGGGACCCATTTTATTCTCTGGACCTGCTGCGAGTGAGTTGGGGTACCTCCACATGAATGGCTTGGATCCCCCAAACTGCTATCCTGGGATGCCCCAGAAGTTGGTCTTTAGGGAATAATATTTCCTCCTCTTCTTCTTCTTCTTTTCTCTTTTATTGGACTTGTTCAAGTGACAACATTCCAAAGTTCCCATCCCCTAGTCAGGAAGTTCTCCTGGGGAGCCCTGAGATAAGTCTTTATTTTTCCAGAGAGAGTAGAGGGACCTGCACTGCGGCTCTGTCTCTTCTGATTTCCTGGAGTTTTGCTCTGGATCCGGGGATGACATGGGGTAGAAATATGGCAAAGGACTTGGGTCGGATTGGACATGAAGAGGTGTGCACAAAACCCTCCTTTCTCCTGGCACTTTCCTCTTTATTCTTTGATTAAAGTCTTTCCCCTCACTTACATCCCCCATTAAGATGTCTCAGTGTCATTTAGGGTGTTAATTGAGAGGAGGTTTAAGCTCATCAAAGCGATTATAAGTGATAGTTAAAAATTTCTATATATGGCCTGTGCTGGGATCGGCACGGTGGGGTGCCATTTTTCCTTTTATCCAACTGACATTGGTAATAATAGATGAAATTATTACTAAATCGCAGCTGTAGAGATGATATCATGATTTTTTTGTGTGTAATCTTTGATGAAAAATTAATTTTTGAGAGGGATAATTTAAAATGATTTAAATAGTATTATACTGAAGTCCTTGCTGGTAATTAACACCAATCTTGTCAAAAGTGAAACCACTTTTGCAGCTGTTTCTAAAGATACCTACAGTATTTGTAACTTTTGTGTGAGTAAAATTATAGTGTTTGGACGTTATTTTTACTGCACAAGGACCATTAGAAGAAAAAGGCGCCTGATAGAAACCTTTGTTCTCTGAGGGCCAAATTCTGTTTTGTTCTTGAAGACCCTTCCCCCACACTCCTTTAATTATCTCTAGATGTGGACTCAGATAGGATCAGGCCTCTATTTTTATTTTTTAAGCATGCAAAAGTACTTATAGTAGAATCCTGGCTTCAACCCTTGAATTTCACTTCCATAGAAACATATAACTTGATAAACACAGCCTCTGACAGGACAGACTTCTCTGGTCATAACATTTGTTCATCTTTATCAGGGACCCAACTTTCTTCGAAATCCACTTTTTTCCCCCCATCCCAGTGGCAAAAAGCATTGCAACAAGAAACAGCTGAAAATAGATTTTTTCTTTGCTAGTTTATTCATACTTTAAATGACAGGAGTGAGGAAGTGCGTGTGTTTTGTCCTATATATAAAGACCTGCAGGAGAGGTTAAAAAAAGACACAGAGTGAAATTTAAATAGAAAAAAAAAATTTGAATGAGAATATGGGGGAGCCGCATATTCTTCTGAGTCTTGAGTTTTGCGTTCTTCTTTTTTAACATGCATGCTGATTTTTTTGACAAGATATATGGCAGTTGCAGTACCTGCCACTTGGTAATTTTTTTTTCCTCTCAATTTTTGTGCTGAGGAGAGAGAAGGAAAGGAATAGTGGGGTTGGGGTGGGGCAGAAAACGAAGGAATGAAGAGCAGGAAGGAATGAGAGGTGAAAGATGACATGGGGAAACTCCAAACATCGTGAGGCTGGCTATCCATCCAGTAAAGTCCCAGCTACTGCCCTTACTCCTGCTGCCGATGCATTTTTATTGCACCCCAATGCAACTGTGGCTCCTATTTGCTTCCATTAGCAAAAGAAAGGGAAGAACAAAAGGTCCTTCTCCAAGCAGAAAAGCCAGTTTCTGTGCGGAGGTGTGGCATGCAGGCAGGTGAGTCTGCAATATGGAGATGCCATCAGATAAGGCCTTCTTGCCCTGCCATGCAGGACAGGCTCCCTTGGTGGCTCAGGCAAGGACCACTGGGCACCTGGGAAAGCTTATCGATCACAGCGCCTTAGGAGCCCATGTTTACGGGTCAAAAGGAGGAGGCCTCTGGGGATGGGAAGGCTTACCCATGCAGGACATTGGAATTAGGTCAGGCAAAGAGACCAGGCTGCCATTTTGCAGCCATGAGTGTCAGTCACGTCTCTTCTTTTAAAGGCATTCCTGATTGCTTCTGTGAGCCAAGCTCGCATTGCTGGTGTTAGCTCATTGAAGCGGGAGGCCTTGTCACCCTCCCTGCAGGATGAAAACACAGTGTGGGGAGGTCAGCGGCTGCCCAAAGTCACAGGGTCAACATTGGGGAGATAAACATCTGTTCTCACCACGCTCCACGGCCCTGGATCTCCACAAGGTGGGAGTGAGGTTAGTGTCAGTGTGACTCCTGGTACGTAGGGACGGTGGGGGATGAGAGATGTCAGGGCTACTGCTAGTGGTTGCCCACTTGCCACTTGATCTGGGCAGGATCCAGGCTCAGGCCGGGTGTGTTCAGTGCTGAATCCCCAGCACCCATGGCCTTGGAAGGTGCACAGTAAACGTGAGCGAAAGTCGCAGGTGGAAATCCTTCCTGTCTAGGAGCTCCCCAAAGGTGTGGACTCCTCCTGGCTGGGCTCCTCTCTCATTCTGGGATGCTTGGATTTTAGAGTTAGAAGCTTGGCTCTTGATATCCTTCCAGACCTTGCTCAGCAGTTTTCTCACAGCCCAGGAGCAGAAGTCCACTCCTCTCCAAAAGGTGTCCACGAACATGGTCAGACTTCCCAGGTGTGACTTTAGTTTCTCCAACCTCACGGAGAACCTTGGTGGTGGAGGCTCAAGAATTTACTCTGTCATCTCTGGACATGTTTATTCATTTAACAAACATTACCTGAGGATTTATTAGCCCTGTACTTGACACAAGGAGGGGTTAAATGGAGAAGGGGAGGGTTAACCAAGATAGATAAGAGAATCTCTGTTCTCAAAATGCTCATAGCCCCGTGGGAAATAGCCTTGTAACATACTTAAATAAATACATTCATAAATAAATGAAAAAAGGATTCACTGTGATGGGCCATAGGGGAAAGATTTAAAGAGTGAGTTAGGGCCAGGTGTGCTGGTGAGCGCCTGTAATCTCAGTACTTGGGAGGCTGAGACAAGAGGATCTCTGTTTGGAGGCCAACCTCAGCAACTTCGTGAGACCCTCAGCAACCTACTGAGACCCGGTTTCAAAATAAATAAATAAATAAATAAATAAATAAATAAATAAATAAATAAATAAAATAAATGATATAGTAAATATGTTAGGCTTTCTAGCTGGTACACACTTAGTGATAAGTACTCAACATTGACATTGTAGTGCAAAATCAGCCTTAGACAATACATCAGTGAATGGGGGTGACTATTATACATGCAGGCCGTAGGGTGGGCCTGAGGACCGCAGCCCTGGTGCACAGGCCTCACTTGCTGGAATGTCAGGATGCGTTGCTGTGAACCTGATTTCCATGTCTGTGTGTATTGGGGCCACAGAAAGGGTCAGGCCAGGCTGGTTGGGGGTGGGAGTCTGGAGGGTCTCTGTATTACACAGGGTCAGGCACATCCGTCTGCCCTCAGGTATTTGGAAGGGAAATGATGGCATGAACTAGGGCAGAGGAGTTTAACCTGTTCACAGGCCTCAGCTCCGCGTTCTGCCTTGGGCTCAGGCAGTCCTGAGAAACTCAGGGGAAGGCTTGTCCATTTGGCAGGGCCAGAGGGCGCGGCGGGCGTGGGCAGGGGCGGAGTTCGGAGCCGGGCCAGCCACAGGGTCGGTGTCCCTGTGACAGCATGTCTTGGGGCTGCAGTAACACCCTCGGAATGCATCCTGCCCTCCCATGCTCCAGACGCACCCTGCGTCTCCCTGGCTTGCTTCCAGAAGAGGATCCGGTGCCTGGAAGTTTGAGAAGGTGGGTGTGCCTTGACTGGGTGGCTGGGTGTCTCAGGGAAAGGGCCCCATCCTGCCTCTCCATCAGCTCTGTCAACGGGAAAGGTGTTCCAGATGCAGAAGCAGGAGCGTGGACTACCCTAATAGCTGAGGAACTCCAGTGTCTGTTCCACAGATGAGGCTAGTAAGAATTGGAGAGGTGAGCCAGTGTACCCCCGTCCTGTGTGCGAATCCAGGTCCCCTCATGACTAGCTGGTGCATCCCCAGATCAAGGGACCATTGCTGTCCCTTTCGGCAGGTACAACTCCCCATCCTTTAGGACTCTGCTTTCGGGCCACCTTCCTCCAGAAGCCCATTGACCGTCCCCATGTGTCATCCTGTCTTCTTACCTGAGTGCTCGAATGACTTAACCTGAGCCTCCCAGGCATGCACATCTCTGTCATCCTGGGTTCCCAGGACTTGTGTACGAGCCATCTCTCAAAGACACTGGGGACGCCCAAGCAGCGGGGGACCTGACGGTCTGTGTCATCACCCACCGTAATGTAGCATTTGGCGCAAAATAAGTGCTCAGTGCACGTGCGTAGATTGAGTGCATGAAAGAAGAAATGGATCTCATATATATGAAGACCACGAAGATCCTGGGCTCGTAGTCCTCAGGTGTCCAACCACCCGACAAAAAGAGAAACTGATCCCACTGGGAGGAAGAAGAAAGAGTGTTAAATACCAGAGGGGATCAGAAGGCAAGAAGGGTTTGAGTTACAAACCTGAGCTGAATTGCAGACCCGAGTTCAAGTCCCAGCTCTGCTGCTCACATGTGTGAGTGTGGGTGGGCTCCTAGGCCCCCAGATTCTCTTTCCTTGTTCGTCATACAGGACAATAATGCCCACTTTGGAGGAATACTGTGATGATTAAAGGAAACAGCGGGGGAAAACTGCAGGCCTGGTAAATCATCACTAATTCATGGGATGATGGCTCTGTCTTGGTGGTTCGTCACTCTTAGACCCTAAGTTAGTTCTAGGACAGTGGGAGATGTATTTGCTTTGTTTATTTCCATATGTCCAAACCCAGCAGGGTTCCCAACCTAAAGTTCCCAGCCTGGACAGACGCTTGTCTGGAATAAAGGAAGGTGCAAGCTGCTTGTTTGTGCTTTCTGAAGTAACCACATGGCAGGGCAAGGGGCCAGCTGGGTGTTCCCTCCCCCCAGCACCCCAGGAAGGCTGTGTGGCCTCTTGCTGCCTAGACCCGCAGCCCACGGTGGCGGTGGCGAGGTCAAAGAGTCAGCTCTGGGAGAGAGGTGGGCGGAGTCTGTGCAAGCCTGGTCCTCCCTCTGGGCCTTTCCCAGACTGTGGGAACCCTGCTGCGACCTGGGAGAAGGCCGCCTAGTATGATGGCTGTCTCGGGCTGATTTCCCTAGGGCAAGGACTCTGCCAGTTCTCAGGTCACACTTGCCCACGCAGGTTGGCACCTTCCAGAGGTGCAGCCGAGCCCGCCTTTCCCCCAGGCAGCCCGTCTACTGCTTGTGTGTAGGGCTTTGCAGTACCTCATAGGCCAGACTCTGAGCGTGCGCCACGTCCACCCTCCCTGGACCCAGGCTGAGCTGAGAGAGGTCTCCCTTTGATTGGACTGGGGTTCGTGGGACCCAGATGGGAACTGAGCCCGAGGAGATTAGGTCCCAGCAGGGTGGCTCCATCATTCCCAACATCACCCTAGCAAGGGCAACAGGACTCCAGCCGATGGCAGGTTGGCGGACATTTGTCACTGCAGACCAAATCTGCTTTCATACCCAAGATGTGCTCCTTGTCTTGGAACTACAGCTAGTGCAATCTCGGGCGGGCGAGCAGCAGACACTCCGTGAATGCTTGCTGAATGACTCGACAGTTGTGTTGTGGGTTTGACTTTAGGATGACACATATCCGTGGACCCACCTCCAACAGGCTGAGTGGAGATGACATCAGTTTTCACTCCCTGCTTGAAGTCATAAAGCAAATAAACATCCTCTATGGATTTATGGGAGCTGAGGTTCTTGGCCTCGGTCGGCACTACCAACCTTGGAGGTTTGCTTAATCAGTTTGGGACTACTATAACAAACATACCATAGGCCAGGTGGCTTAAACAACAAATATTTCTTGCTCACAGTTCTGGTAAGTGGGTGATGGCAGATTTGTGTTTGCAGAGAGCCCACTCCTTGGTTTGCAGATAGCTGTTCTCATTGTATAATGAAATGGAGGAGAGTAGATAGAAGTTCTCTCTCTCTCTCTCTCTCTCTCTCTCTCTCTCTCTCTCTCTCTCTCTCTCTTTCTGTGTGTGTGTGTGTGTGTGTGTGTGTGTGTGTGTGTGTGTGTGTGTTACTAGAGATTGAACCCAGGGACATGTTACCTCCGAGCTACACTCCAACCCTTTTATTTTGTTTATTCTTGAAACTGGGTCTCACTAAGTTGCAGAGGAGATTGCTGAGGCTGGCCTTAAACTTGCAATCCTCCTGTCTCCCAAGTACTGGAATTACAGATGTGCGCCACCCTGCCTGGCTTTCTGTTTCCCTTCATACAAGGGCACTAATCCTCATTCATGAGGATGTCACCCTTACAAAGGCCCCACCCTTAATGCCATCACATGGAGGGCTTGAAGTTTCAACCTGTGGATTGCAGGGACGTAAGCGTTCAGCCATAATGTGAGCTGAAAGTTTCGGCTGGATCATTTGTGATTGGGGACTGTCCTAGGTATCCCTGGTTTCTACTTAGTAGTTGTGAGGAGTCTCAGCCTTTCAGTTGTACCAACCAAAAATGTGTCCAGACATTATCATAGGCACCTCTGGAAGCCCGGTGTTGAAAAACACTCCTCTGGAAGAGTTCCTGAGCTTGGAAAGTGTGCAGGTGCACTGTGGATCTCTTGGCAAGCGGTACATCC
Source organism: Graphiurus murinus (assembly GCA_004027655.1). NCBI lineage: Eukaryota > Metazoa > Chordata > Mammalia > Rodentia > Gliridae > Graphiurus > Graphiurus murinus. Next base: position 77,898 of record PVLC010000986.1, on the reverse strand, counting down.
CGCTAGGCATCAATCTTGCCTTTGGAGCTGTGGTGGGATGCTCAAGGGATTTGGGGAGACATGCAGATTCAAGAGAGGAGACACAGCTGGGCGTGGTGGCGCATGCTTGTAATCTCAGTACTTGGGAGGCTGAGATGGGAGGATCCGAGTTTGCGGCCAGTCTTAGCTAGTGAGGCCCTCTGCAACTAAGTGAGACCCTGTTTCAAAATAAAGAACACAAAATAGGACTGGGGGTGTAGCTCAGAGGTAGAATGCCCCTGAGTTCAATCCCCAGTACTGCAAAAAAAAAAAAAAAAAAAAAAAAAAGAGGAGACACATTCCCTGAGCACAGAGCCCTCCATTCACTGAGTCTGGTGTCTTCTGCTCTGTGTGATGTTCCTTTTTGCTTCTGTGTCTTGCCTCTGGTGCTCCTGCTGAAAAAGGTCAGCCCCAATCTCATCTCTTACATGGGATGGTCACCAATCCTGGTGCCACGTTTTCTACTACGATCTAAATGTATCTCCAAAGTTCCTGCTGTAATCCTTACCTGCACAGTGCTGGTATCAGGAGATAGGGTCTATGGGAGGTGAGGAGATCACATCCAGGGAGTCCTCATGAGTGGGAGTAGTGACCTTAGATATAGGGCGTGGTAGTACTGTAATCCTGATACTTGGGAGGCTGAGACAGGAAGGTCGTAGGTTAGAGACCAGTTCAAGGTAACTTAGTGAGGCCCTGTTTCAAAAAAAAAATAAACAAATAAAATAGAGCTAGGGGTATAGCTAAGAGGGTTCAATCCCTAGTACCATGCATATGCATGTGTACATGCGCATGCAGGCTCCAAATCTGCCAGCCTCTTGGTTTTGGGCTCTCTGGAATCCATAACTGTGAGATATGTGCTTCTGTTGTTTAGAAGCCACTCAGTTCACAGAATTTCCTATAGCAGCCCACGTGGATAAGATACTACCTCTTCTCTATTCTATTTTCAGCTGTCTTCAAAAAAGTTAGTTTTAGTCAGGTGTGATGGCTCATGCCTATAATCTCAGTACTTGGGAGGCTGAGACAGGAGGATCTAAGGTTTGAGGACAGTGTCAGAAAGTAGTGAGACTCTCACTAACCTAGCAAGACTGTTCTCAAAGTAAAAATAAAATAAGGCTGAGGGTGTAGCTCGGAGGTAGAATGCTCCTGGGTTCAATCACCAGCAACACACACACACACACAAAATGTCAGTTTTACCATTCATTTGAATTTATGGTAGAAGTTCTTATTGAATGTGAAGTGAGATACAAATCTCGTAATTCTTTAAAGATATGAGCCGCAGAGGTGGGCTGCTCCGAGTTTACCTCCCTACTTTGGAAGTTAAGAACAACACTTAAGCTTTCTCAGCCTTTGTTTACTCACAGGTAAAAGGAAACCAAGGAGAATGAATGCCACATCCATATATGTTTGTCCATTAAAGAAATGATGCATGGAGATTACTTGACATTAAGCATTGTTATTAGGTAGCTGCCTGTTGTAGCAGATTATAAAATCCTGGAGGTCAAGGTTTTATATTGATCTAGCATTGTGCTTGGTATATAGTATATGTCAAAACACACACACACACACATACACACACACACTTATATACACATACATACATACTCATATGTGTGTATATATATTATTAAATTGAATTATGAATCCAACCTAATACATATTAAATATCAAATATATATTAATATACATTATATAAGTGCTATATATTATTAAATTGAATTATAGATTTTTCTGGTTAATATATATACATATGCTTCTGTTTCCTTAAAATGCCTACAACTAGAATTAAGAAATGCTATCTATTTCATAGGATCACTTTGAAAATTAATGGAATGAGGTATATTGTGGAAGCAGAAATCCAAGACACCCCCCCACCCCATGCATCTGTCCCAGTGAGTGACAAGACACCAACACTCTGTTGATTATGCAGATGTTTCTCCTGATAAACCCATTGAAAGTTGCAAATATTGTAAGTCAAGCTGCATTCAACGCACTTGACCTGCAGAACATCATCAGTCCGCATCAGCCTGGACAGCCTCGAACGTGTTCCAAACACTCACCTTAGCCTTCAGTTGGCTTCATAAGAGAGTATCCCCTCTCTAATTGCATCGCTACTATTGGGAAAAGATCAAAATTCAAAGTACTGGCTTCTATTGAATGTATATTGCTTTTGAAACCTTATAAAGTGGAAAACATAAAATCTAACCATCTTAAGTCAGGGCTGCCTGCATTACCTTATATGGCCAAAGACACTACAGAAGCCTCTCATGACTTGTCTTGGAGTTCATCGAAAGGAATCCTACCTGAGTGGGCGTGATCAAACCAGACCAGCAGCAGCAGCAGCTGCAGTAGTCACTCCCCAAGGAAGCAGAGTCACATTGGCACTGGCCACGGAGGGGAGCGTGTGGCAGGGATACAAGAATGGCCTCTGTGAGCTGAACCTGGCTCCTAGCAGGCAAGCAAAGAAAGGGTATTGCATTCCTCCAGCTGCAAGGAACTGAGTCCTGCCAATAACGATGTGAGCTTAGGAGTCTGAGCCGGGGCTAACTCAGCCAGCTGGCTGTGTCCAAATATACCTGCGGGATTTTAATTTATGGCGGTAGCTGAGTGAAGACATGCAGAGGCGAATGCCACTGAGCGAATTCATTACTTCTGTTTCCCGAGAGAAGTGAGACAGCGGCGTGCCCCATCAAGCAGGGCCGCATGGGAAGGGCCAGATGTGGTCAGGGGGCAGAAGGAGGAGCGAGGGGAAAGTCTGGGCCAGAGCTCTTGATTACCATAATGGCAGGGAGTTGTTGGGTGCAATGTCCCCTACTGCGCAGAAAGCAAAACACAGATGTTGGGGTTCATGGCTGGAGGGTTTGTAATGTGATTTTCATGCATCCATGAGGAAGCTAGATTGCGGCTAAATTTGCCATTAGTTTGGCCCTGATTAATGAGGGCCAAATTGACAAATATAGCATCTCTGAAAACAGAGCACTGATCCCTGAGTCCTGCTACGAGAGAACCTGGACAGGCAGTTAGGTTGTCTAGTGCCTGATCTTCTGACCTGCAGAAACTGAGATAGTAAATGGAAGTTGGTAGTCATTGTTACACAGCTGTAGAAAACCAACACATATACAGACGGCTTCCACGCGGTCTAGTGTAGACTAAGCGTGCAATGAAAGATCATTTCTCTTGTTGCCTTTCTCTTCCTAGAAAGTACAAAGCTTGATCTAGAAACTCACACGGTCATGAAATAGAGCAATGGTTTTTCCTCCTAAGACTTAAACTAAAGTCTGTTTCAGGCAAGTGAATCTCAGTCGATGTAGAAAGCCCCTGTTCTCACCAGCCTCTGTGCCTTCTCAGGTTTAGTGATGTTCCTTGGGTCTGACTTGGTTTTGTGGGCTCACTCAGTTTCGGGGAATCTCTGTGGTCAGGCTTGGTGCAGGGAGTCAGTGAGGCTGACCAGGGCCCTCAGTGAGGACCAGACATTTTGTCACAGGAGAAGGGGACTTCTTACAAGAAAAGGGTCCCCACTACACCATCTCCCTAATAGTCACTCTAAGCCCATCCCATTCTTGGAGATCATACACTCTGGAGAATCCCCCAAAAGCTGTCCCTTAGGAATAACCAGAGCCATCACTACATCTAGGTCTCCCCTTCCATCAGAGGTGCCCGGCACTGGCGCCACGACTGAAGGAGCGCAGCAAAGCACGGGCCACAAGCAGCCTCCTCTTTTGAAGGTTTTCTGCTCATGACCTAATGTTATGGTTTGGATCCGCAGTGCCCCTCGGGTTCTGATGGACTCATAGCCTGGGCTACTGAGAGGTGGTAGAAATGCGAGGAGGTGGAGCTTAGCTGGAGGATGTAGGAGGCTATTATGATATTAAGAGTATCCTCTTGAAGGGGATATTTTGTCTCCAGCCCCATCCTTCCTCCCGCCTCTCTCTCTCCTCTTCTCTTCTCTTCTCTTCTCTTCTCTTCTCTTCTCTTCTCTTCTCTTCTCTTCTCTTCTCTTCTCTTCTCTTCTCTTCTCTTCTCTCTTCTTCTTCTTCTTCTTCTTCTTCTTCTTCTTCTTCTTCTTCTTCTTCTTCCTCTCTCTCTCTCTCTCTCTCTCTCTCTCTCTCTCTCTCTCTCTCTCTCTCTCTCTCTCTCTCTCTCTCATCTCCTGCTTTCCATGAGGTGAATAGATTCGCTCTACCACACTCTCCCTGCCAAGCTCTTCTGCTCCACCATAGTCCTGAAAACAACAGAGCCATATAAAATCTTGAGTTGAAATAAATATTTTGTCCTCTAACTTGTTGCTATGGTATGAAAGTAAAATGTCTCTCAGACTTCATGCTCTAGAGGCAGCCATGCTTGGAGATGGGTCCCTGGGGGTGTGGTCTTGGGGACTTAAATAGTCCCTCGCACCCTCCCCTTGCTGTCTCTGCTCCCTGCCACCAAGCCCTAGGGACCTGTAGTCCCAGCTCCTGCTTGACAGCCAGTATAAATGGACTACATATGGACTGAAATCTCCAGATTCATAAGATAATAAATTTTTCTTCTTCTAACTTGTGGTCATCAGGTACTTACTGAAAGAGTTATATCAGGTATTTTGTCATAGGGATGGAAAGCTAACACAATTTACAGGTGAAGACATGGTGGGATCCACTTTAAGAATACCATCTTCATTGTGGGGTCTCTTCTGTGTCTTTCATTTCTTTTGTCTTCTTTCTGGGCATGGATTGAGTTGATGTTTTCTTCTCTTTTCTCTGCCCCTTGATGAAACTAACTCCAAACAAGAGAGGTAAATCCCAAAATCAAATTTTCACAGCAGAAGGATCTGGAAGATGTTACCTGCTGAGCAGCATGAGGGACAGGGATGGGGCCGGAAGAGCTCTTTATGAAGTTCTGAGAAGGAAGCCAAGATGTTCTGGGGACATATGCGGTCCACAGTACTCCACAGAGACTAGAGCCCAGTATTTCCAAGAGAGTGCCAAGTTGAAGAATTTGGGATAAAGAATTACTCAGAAATAGAAACTGTTTTGGCAGGGTTGAAATGTTATATCAGTCCAGAATGATTTGAAATTAATGGGCAGAATTCAGTTTTGTTCATATGCATGCTCCAGTTTGGGAAGGGAATCAAGGGGAAGGGATATAGGGGGGCTCTGAGGGACCCTGGATTCTTCATCAGTTCTCTTTCAGCCCATAAGCCAGAATGTAGAGACACGTTTGACTGAAGCGCTCCAGGTATTACCCACGTGTGAAAGCAGTGGCCAGCACAGATGCTTTTGACAAGGTTTTGGTCCATGGAGGACCACTTGAAGCAATGTGTGGACCAAATTGCTTCCTGGCCCACATCCTCTGCGAAGGCTGCTTACCTTGCCAGGAATGTGTGCGATGACCCCGTGAGTTCGAGTCCTGCCTGCGTCTGTGTCCGTCATCTCTCCCCACGTCGATTTCTCTCCCCACGTCTGCATTTTCTGATGATGCCAGATGCGCACAGAGCCCCCCCTTCTGTTCCTCTTCTTCACCAAGCACTTGCTCGGTGATGGCCCAGAAGATGATGCACTCAGAAAAGGTCTTAGGTCATTCCTCTGTGTTCTTACCATCTCTGGAATGACAAATAGAGGAATAAATATGCTAACTGCCACATTTGGAGAGTCGGCATTTTCAAAACACGTTCACATTAAACAGTCCTGTGAAGATGGAGGGAGACTTTCTCCCCATTCTACAGGTGGGGAAGTCAACACAGGAAGGCCAAGCTGCAAGTTCAAGGTCACCCAGCAAGTCCAATCCACATCTCCAACTCCCACTTCTTCTTAACCACCTTACCTTTCTGTGTAAAATTTTAAATTCCAGTAGATGGGCAATGGTGAGTGGACACTGGGGTGCAAAATAAGAAAACAAAAAAAGTGAGCCCTCTGTAATGCCTTGTATCATGAAAACACACATAGATGGAAAGGCAGGAGGGGTCTCCTTGACTGGTGATTCAATACTGTGACTTTAGACCTGGAAATCATTTAATTTGATTTTTTGCTCCTTTATTCTTTCGGGGAACATTTTTTGGAGACTTAATGGTCTGATTTAACTCTCCCTCCCTCCCTCTTTTCCTCCCTCCCTCCTTCCCTTCTTTCCTTCCTTTCTCCCTTCCTCCCTCTCTCCTTTCCTTCCTTCATCTCTTCCTCCCTCCTTCCTTCCCTCCTTTTTTCCTTCTTTCCTTTCTTCCTCTTTCCCTCTCTTCTTTTCTTCCTCCTTTCCTCCTTCCTTCCCTCCCTTCTTTTTTCCTTTCTCTTTTCCTACTTTTCTTTCTTCATTCCTCTCTCGCTTCCTCCCTCCTCTTTATCTTTTCCACATCCATTTATTTACTCACTCAACAAAAATTCACAGCCATTCCTCTGTGACAGGGGCCAGCAATTCAAAGCCACATTAAATGCAATCACTGGAGCCTTTAAGGGGCTCAAGGTCCCATAGGAGTCAAGGTAGACAGCGGGCATAGCAGCCACCAAGGCCTAAACAAGTAGCAAGAAGGAGTGGCAGCCACATGGTTAGAAGCTGTGGAGACACCAGAAGGAACAGCTGGTTTGATCTCTAGGAGAAGACATTGGACAGGCCCGGGTAGACTGCCATACCTGCAGGTAAAACTGCTGCAGAGAGACCTCATGGGGCTTATCCATCAGTGTGGATGGAAAGACAGCACACCAGCCAGGATGGCTGCTGACCAAGAACTGTGCCCCAGTGACCTCTAGGAACACACAGGCCTTGGCTGGCTGCTCCGATGTGTCCAAGTGACCAATGCTCCTGCATTTGCTGTGCTGGGCGGTTGTGGCTCCCGTGGTGATCAGCCTGGCCTCTGCTGGGGTCCCCACTGCCCTTCTCACTTTCCCCGCCTTTCCTCAAGACTTTTATGTATTCCTTGAGTGGTCTAGATTGGCCACACCTTCCTGGGATGGCCCCTATCTCCTCTCCTTGTGTTACTCTGCTCAGGTGCTAGAGTAATCACCATAGACTGATATTTATTTCCTGCAGTTCTGGAGGCCGGGGAGTGCAAGATCAAGGCATGAAGGGCCTCTGCTTCCGGTGACGTCCCTTGGACTGGCTTCTCGCTGCATCCTGACATGCGGACATGGTGGAGAGAGAGGGGAGGGAACGAACACTGGATCTTTGAGGTCTCTTATGAGGACACGCCATTACTCTTGTTGGATCAGGGCCCACACTCATGACCTCATTTACATTTCATTACTTCCCTATGAAAATGCAGTCACACGGCAGGTGAGGGCCTCAATGCGTGGATCTGGAAGAGAAACTATTCAGTCCTTGGCAATTCCTGCCTCGTAGAACACAGCCCAGTGTTCCACTCACCTCTACTGTCACCTTCAGCCCACACCCCAGAGACAGAATTTGTGGATGGGCCCAGTGCTAACACCTCTCTCTCTCTCTCTCTCTCCCCTCTATCCCCTCTCTTCCCTCTCCCTCTCTCTCCTCTCCTCCCTCTCATCCTCCTTCTCTCTTCTCTTTCTTCACTCTCTCCTCTTCTCTCTTTCCATCTTCTGTCTTCTCTCTCTCTCCTCTCCTCTTCTTCTCTTCCCTCCCTTCTCTCCCCTCCTCTCTCTCTTTCTCCTGTCTTCTCTCTCTTCCCTCTCTCCTCTCCTGTCTTCTCTCTCTTCTCTTCTTTCCCTCTCTTCCTTCTTTTCCCTCTCTTCTCCTTTCCTTTCTCTCTTCTCTCATTCTCTTCTTTCCCTCTCTTCTCTTCTTCTCTCTCTCTCTCTCTCTCTCTCTCTCTCTCTCTCTCTCTCTCTCTCTCTCTGTTCCATATTGGTAGCTTGTAGTGATTGATTGACAAAGCAATACATGTAACTGGTACAAAATTCAAAGTGCATAAAACTGGGCAGAACAGAAACACACAGCTGCTCCTGCCACTGGCTCCCATTCATGGCCTCCGTTTCTCCACAGAACACTCCCAGTTTCCTGTGCTCCTCCCAGAGATGCAGGATAGCACACAGCCACACAGATGAGTCCATTTTCTCACCCATCCTCTGCCCAGGATTCACAGCACCCCCCCACCTGGCCTTCATTGCCAATCCACTCATCGTCCAAGGCGTCCTCAGCATGAGGAAAGAGCTGCCCCATCCCGACAGCTGCAGGACATTCCATTCTGTGACCACTGAAACCCTTCATCAGGATCCCCCTCGGGAGCCTGACGTTACTTCCAGTCTCACGGAGACCATGGTTATGCTATGCTCCTTTGGAAACTCTGTTGTCCTCTGAAGATGGAGACCCTCTTGCTACATAACACTGGCCAGTGTGGTCACTTGCTTTGCTGAGTTTCCCATAACTCTTCCCCACACAGTCCTGGGCCCAGTGGCCAACTGCTACTGTCACTGAGCCTCACGGGGGACAGGGCTTCTTCATGCTCCTTTTCCTTGTCTTTAGACCAGGGACAGTGCTATTTATTGCTAAGGGGCTTGGGAGAAGAACTGGGTTCCTGCCCCAGAACTCTTAGCCCAGGGCCTCCACCCAGGAAGAGCTGGGTCCAGCCATTTGCCCTGCATACTCCCTGTTACCAGTGCTCGCTCTGAGTCCAGGAGGCTGGAGCTCTGAGTGCCATTACTCCCTGCAGGTGACCATGCTCTTGGGAAGTAGCATTGACTAGGGGAGCGAAATGAGTTGCTCTCTCAGCTTTTGATATGAAAGCGCTTTATGGGATTTGAAAACAGAATTCCTCTACTGACTCGGCTATTGGGATCCCTCCTCCACAAGGCTCAAGTGGATGGAATTCAGGAAGCAAACACCCTGAGGCGTCTCCTCCTTCCATAGCTCAGGTGTGGGAAGCAGCAGCTTCCTTCTCCCTGAAGGGGAGGGATCTCAGAGATGCCAAGTCCACAGGATATAGGCTTTCCCAAGCCCCAGACTCCTGCCTTTCTGGAGAGGGAGCTGTGAAATTCTGGGATCCTATTCAGAGCTCTTGTGCTGTCCTCAGAGATGATATTAAATGTTTTATATCATTTTGGCCGTGATACAGCCTCACTCGCCTCCGATTCTAAAGTGGCTTAGAATTTCATCAGGCTATGCCTCACTTCCTGATACACCCTCCTCCCCTATCTCTCTTCCTATAAATTAGGAACGAAGCCAAACCTTGTGATTTCTGGAACATCATAAGTATGCCTTCTCCACCCCTGTTTCTCACCAACCTGTGCGGTGCCTGTATGTGTGTTCCCTCAGATAAAGTAATATACATTTTAAATTAAACATAAGACTCTCCTCAAACATGCGGTGATGCTTTGACTACTCCACAAACTTTAAGGAATAAATATTAAGGCCAGGTATCCAGATGCTCTAAAATACCCATTTGATGTAGCTTTTATTTGCCATCAAAGGCTGCTATCTCATGACACAGAGCCAAATCCTGTGGCAAACTTTGCTTTGCTTCGATCAGATAAACACAAATCCCACAGAACGCCATTTATCTAGTCTACCCCCAACCTTCACTTCTGGGGAGAGGGCTTATTGCCCGAGAATCTGCCTGCTGGAGAGACGCAGGCTGCCTGTCAGCCACAGGGTAGGGATGAGATGTCTGCCGGCAGCAGCTGTGACATCCACTCCCTCTCCCATACCGGAGGATGTGGGCAGGCCATTACCAACCAAGGTTCTTGAGCATCATCCCTCTGCTGGGTGAGGGTACCCTGAGATGAATAGGATATAGCCCCCCTTTTAGGAGCTCACCCAGCTATGGGGGAGATGGGCAGGTACACAGACTGGAGTAGTAGCAGGCTGCCTTGTGAGGGGACTTTAAAGGATATGGAGATTCAAGAAAGCGTGCTAGAAGGCAGGTGGTAAAATTGAGGCATGGAAGGCACAAAGGAACTCTCTGGAACCTTCAAGAAAGAGAAGGGTAGAGAGATCAGGATGTTCTAAGGGAAGAGACATGGAGACAGAAATGGTTTTAGTGAAAGGAAGGGAGCATAGGAGGCCATTGGGAGGTGCTGGCCCCTCTTCCTCATCAATTTTTCCTCTTAGACAGAGAGCATCACCCTTCAGGGGTCCTCCGTGGCTGTTCACCTCTGCGTCGGATCTCAGAGAGCTATTGGCTACATCTCCATTGAGGGTTCTTCACCGGTTTGGCCCTGGCCTGCTGCTTTGGCTCCTGTGTTAGGAATAAGCAGCCTCTTCTTTGCTTTCTCTGCTTTCAGCCCGATTCCCTCAATCCATCCTTTCAACTACATTGAAATAAGTTTTCAAAAACAGGACTTTCAGCAGATCCCGAAGATCAGCAGCACCAAAGTGTTTTAGTGTTTGAATCTCCCAGGGCAGAGGCAAGTCTTCAGTGAAATGTAGTTTCTTTAGCCCTATTCTGGACCCACAGGGTCAGAATCTGGAGATGAGCTCGGTGCCTGCATTAAAAACTCACACACACACACACGCACACACACAGGAACACACATGCACATACACATTCCCATAGTGCATTGATTGATGGAATGATTGATTGACAAGGTAATACACCAAAATGAGAATTCAACTTCACCTCTAAGAGAGCAATGAAAGTAATGAGAATTGGTCCAAAGGAGTTCCCTTCTGGTTCTGATTTTGTTATAAAAAGTCTTAGAAAAGTCATCAGTTATGAGTTTACCATCCACCTCCTCATCTTGGATTTTTCTCTGAAAATATTCCACAACTTCCAGCTATTTGATAATCTTGTTTAGGTCAGGTGGCCTGGGGAGGTAGACTTTGGCTTCTTCATTACCATGTTTCCATATGACCTTGTAAGCATCAATCAAAAGTGCTTCACCCTTCATTCCACCCACCTGATTGGCTTAAAGGTGGACACGTGATACAATTCCCATTCCAAGAAGAGAGATCTATAAGGGAAACATTCAAGATCAGATATTCCGTCCTGGGCCAATTCACCATAGTCAGGAGATCTTGGTTACTGTACAAACAAGGATATCAAAGGGCTCTTCCTTGTGGATGTTGGGGACGAAGAAACTCTTGGGGAAAAGGGATTTTGTTTCAAGTTGCCTGCCTTTCCCCAGAGCATCTCCTAGGAGGCAAAATGTGTAACAATTAGGGACTGTTTAATAAGAACTCAATTCATTCAGTTTATAGAGCATATTGTTTTATGTCAAGAACAATAATGTTTATGAGAAGTCCTATAATAATTGGCTGATGGCAATATATTTACATGATTTTAAGAATAGCAAACAAGCCATCAATTGCATTTAAGAACTCAGCCCACCATCTTAATTTAGGGAGACAAAAGCCTTTTGCATAGTTCTGGGTCTTTATGCCAGTTTGTTGGAAGTGAGAATGTCTTCAGAAAATTGGAGTCCAATCACCTCTAAGCAAACAAAGAAACCAAGGCCCAGAAAAGAGAGAGGATATCGGGGAATCTCCCTGTGAGTTAACTGCAAGGTAGGACTGTAAGCCGGCTCTCCTGAGTCAGATCAGGGGTCTCTCCATTACCTCCACACTTCTTCTCATACTCTTTGCTTTGTGGTTTCCTAAAAGAGAAGGAAAAAGGGGGAACATTAGCTTGAAACCTGAGTATCATCTCCCTCGCTGGACCCCCGCCCGAGAGGCCCCAAGGAGAGACGACAATCACATGTAGAGCTGGTGCAAGCTTCTTTATTGCGCGCTTTCTTCTTCTCTCCCTTTGTTCAGGAGGGCACCGCTATCAAACCATGCAGTAAGAGGCGGGGCAAGAGGGGGAACAACTTGGGGCCAATCAGGACTACAGTCACGAGGTGCCCACATGTAGCCCTAAGGCTCTTCTATGTGAGCACTCTGTGGTCACGGGCTCTGACGTGCTGGTGCATACACTCTGATATGGCACAACCCGCCCTCAAGAATGTTATCATCTGATAAATATTCGCAGTCAGCTACTGTGAATATTTATCTGCCAGGCGCCATCTTGGGGGAAGGTCTCTCCAGACCCGCCAGGCTGAGACCCCGACATCTGAGTTCTTAAAACCTGTAAGAGTCTGAATCTATTATGAAGGCGGGTGGCTCTCCGGGACCCAGCTGAATACTCACGCTCTTGGGCCCGTACTTGGCTTGCCTTGCCCAGTGGTGTTCCACCATCCATGGCCTCCTTCCCAGATACGTTACTGCAGACTGTCCACTGGGATGTGTGGGCACCAGGCCATTCCCATGTATGTGCCAGAGTGCTTTTAGAAAACCATTAAAAGCAAGCTGCATGGCAAACAAATTCCTGGAGGTTACCATGCCTGGGATATGGATTGGACCACGATGAGGGGCAGTCATCAAAGGACACTTAGTCTATCCTGCCTCACCCAGCCCTTGCCACATCATCTGCATGGTGGGGTCCTTCACCCACCACTGCCACCCATCAGGATGACGCCAGGAACAGAGAGGAAAAGGAGTGCTTGCCTTCCTCTGCCCAGGTGCTCAGCTCCACTGGAGTCTCACATTCCAAATCGCATCTCTGAGGCTCCAGAACACGGAGGGAAGGAACCAATGGCTTTATCTCCCTTGGAGTCATTGGTGGCAAGGCCAATGGTTTTCCCTATCGTGGAGGCTTGTACAAATAGAGGACGTTGTGTTCCCTTTGTTGGAGGAAATAATAACTAGGATGAGAAATGCAATAGGCTTAAATATAAGAAAATTTTAGAGAATGCATCTTGACTGTGTTTAAGCTGAATCTGGAAGATGTTAATTCTTTAAATAATGCCTCTAATTTGCATTGTAATCATACATCTTTGTTAGGTACAAGCTGGTAAAGGCATACATGCATACATTTCTCATTTAACCCTTCCCCAATTCCCGCCCCATTCCCTCATCCTCCCTCCTTCTCAGGTTCAGTTTAGTGATTGACTTTGATATGTTTGTGATAGTACATCATGTGCATTAGGGTGCCCCACCCACTATCACCTTCAGTTAAGTCATCTTTTTTGCTCATCTAAAGTTCTCCCTCGTTGTCTGGAGTCTCTCTTATGCCCCATTTTCTCCCTAGCATTCTTGTTTTCTAAGAATAATCATTGTTATTTTATTTAACCTGTGATAGTTATTTTTGTGATTGCTTTCGTGCACATCTTCCTAAGCCTGCTTCCACTGAAGTGACCTCAGGGTGTCTCAATTCATTGAGTTAGTGAAACTCGCATACTTCCCCTATGAATTTGACCTTGAATGGTCCTTCCTTCTCAATGGTTGCTGGTTCATGTCAAACAGCTGTCTTTCAGAAACAAACAAACAAACAAAAAATTACCCAATGTGTAGCATATGTCGACTTTTCTGGTGCAAATATTCTGATCATGGCTGATTTCAAGCTGCCAGTGTATTGTAGCTGATTGAGAATTGGAAAGAGATGGACAGGAGTACATTAGATGTAATACATATGTTTAACTTCAAGGGTACAGATAACATAAGCCATAGTTAAATAGCAAGTGGCAGGTTTGGGGTATGTATTACCTTTGTTTTTAATAATGTTTCTTTAATTCTAATTGTATATAATTTGATTTTAAATAATATCTGCATTTAAAGACTGGATAGTAGAATTTCTGGAAAGCTCTCGTGTGCTTGTATGAGCAGGCTCACTGCGTACCTCAGTTTCCTAATCTGTAAAATAGGGGAGGTATCGATGACTGCCTCATGGAGCAATTGGGTGATGAAATTAGCCAAGTTATGTCCAACATCTTTTTTATGTTTTCTTTTTTATTACTGGTGCATTGTAATTATACATCTTTGTTAGGTACAAACTGGTAGAGGCATACATGCACACATCTCTCATTTAACCCTTCCCCAATTCCCATCCCACTCCCTCCCTCTCCTTCCTTCTCAAGCTCAGTTTAGTGATTGACTTTGATATGCTTGTGAAAGTACATCAGGTCCAACATTTTGAAAGCGCCTCTCCATCAGAAAGGGCTCAGTATACTGTTGCTGTTACTATCTGTGCCCTATCTCACAGACATGACCACACAGTGCCTGGCAGCCATGCCAGGCCTTGCCATCCTGTCCTCTGACTTTGAGGCCAGGGTTTTCCCACTGTGTCATTTTTAGGGTGCTCTTTAAGCTTCACATAGAGGGCTCTCCGTAGAGGCAGTACAGCAGGGAGGAAAGAAGACAGATATTGGACTCAGGCACTCCTGCTCTGGAAACCTAGTGGTGAGCCAAGTTCCAATTGCTTGTCATCCCTTGCATTTCCTCAACTGTAGGATGGACTTTATTAAGAATTGAAGCAAAATGAGAGAGTCAAATGTGCAGAGCACTGATTGCATAGTAAGTGCTCAATAAATGTGAAGGGCCTTCTCTTCCAAAGTAGCAGTTAGCCATTCGACAGTTAAGATGGAGTGCTTTGCAAGTCAGTTAGACTGTGTCTGTGGGTATGCCAGCTGAGGAGCCCAGGCCTGCCCTGCCACGTCTACAGCAGCCTACGCGACAGTGACCTTAGACAGTGCCTCTGAACTGAACGTGTCCCGTGATGACCTCTCCCATGCCTGGCATCCTCCTGTGTCTACACACCTCCCCAACCTGGTGAGCTCAGCCGTGTAACTCACAGGCCAACTCTTTGATATACTTAGTGTTTCCAACTAATTACACCTTGCAGTCTCATGGCAGTCTCCATCGGAAACAGTTGGCACCTGTCCTCCTGGTTCATTTACATTAATGAAGGGAGTCATCTGTGCACCATAATAAGTTAAAAATCATGACTTGCCTTATTAATAAATAGCACATTGGTGCATGATATCATACTGGCTGGGCTCTCATCAACAGCCTGAGCCGTACCAGGAGGGAGAACCTTATGCATTTCCCTCACAAAGACACATTGCTCCTTGGTCTTTTTCTTTTGCTGCTCTTTGCAGGTTAAGAGACAACGGGTCTTGTGGTTTTGACATTCCTTAATCTGATCCTATGTGACGCACTTTCTTAAATAATTCCCTCTTCTTTCCTTCTGTCTTCCTACCCTCCCTCCCTTCCCAGTACATCTTCCTTCCTTCCTTTCCTGCTTTCCTCTACTTCCACTGAGCTCAAGAGGAAAAAAATAGGAATGGATGGTCCCCCATTCTCTATCTGGTGGAGATTCATGGGCCCTCGGTGCCTCTCACCCTTGCCTCACGATGCATGCTCCCAACACCAGGGACTTCCAACAGCGCCAACTCACCAGGACCACCCCTGTCCGAAGGCGGCTTCTATCTTCTGGGACCCTCCTGCCCCCTCTACCCCATCCACACCTGCTGCCTCGAGGTGCCTTCTAGGGCTCATAGTCCAAGTCTTACCTCGAAAGGCTGTCCCTGTGGTCCTGCACATCAGCTCCCTCCTTTCATGTTTCTGTCACGTTACTCTCCTCCTTTCTCGTCTGAGCTATTTTAACCATCCGAAATCACCCTGCCCCTAGTTTTCTTTGTATTTTCTTTCTTCCCTACTAGGATAAGCTCCCAGAGGCAAAGACCTTGTCAATCTTCTTTATGGAAGCTTAGAATACACTTGGCCCAAACCCAATGGCACCTAGTGAAACAGAACCAACAGGATACGTAGATATGAAGAGAGAAATTTATATTCAAGTGTGGTAGAACACACCTGTAATCTCAGTACTTAGGAGGCTGACACAGGAGGATCATAGGTTTGAGGACAGCCTCCGAAACTTATTGAGATCCTTAGGAACTTAGTGAGAACCTATTTTAAATAAAAATAAAATAAAAAGGGTTAGTGAGATAGCTCAGAGGTAGCATGCCCCTGGATTCAATCCCCAGTACAAAACAAAACCAAAAGGAAAAAAAAAAGAAAAGGGGAGGAGATACTTGTTTTAAGAAATTGGCTTATGTGCATGTAGTGGTACTAATCCAAAATCTGCAGGGTAGACGGAAAGGCTGGAGACTCAGGCAAGAGCCACGGTTGGAGTCCCAGTGCCATCTCCATCTCCAGGCAGAATCCATGCTTCCTTGAAAGAGGTCATCTCTGGTCTATTTGGCCATTCAGCTGTCTAGATTGGACTCGGCCACATTGCAGAGGACAGTCTGCTTCACTCAAAGTCCACTGATTGAAACATCAACCTCATCTAAGAAGCACCTTGGCAGAAACATCCAGAATAACGTTTGACCAAACATCTGGGCACTGTGGCCCAGCCAAGTTGACACAAAGTTAACCACTGCCTCAAAGAAGATCTCTACTTTGCTGGATTTTTGTACATGGGCAGTTTTTGTGGCCTCTCTTCACTGATGTGAATGACAAAGCTGGATGGAAATCCAAATCAGTTCACCCCAACCATGAGGCACCCCCTCTTCTCACTGGGAGCTGTGAAAAGTGCCATTTGCCTGCTGGTGGTGTGCGTGTGTGTGTGTGTGTGTGTGTGTGTGTGTAGAAGCTTAAGGGCTGAGTCTCTGAGTCCTCATCTGGCAACCTTTCCAAGAACTAAATTTGCTTACAATTTCAAATAAAGCCTGCGAGACAGCTCCTCTTCCCTTTCCCCGTCTCTCTCCCTCTCTCCTAAGTGTGCTGTTAAATAATGGATTTGTGCAGTGAATAATAGTCTCCGATGGCAGAGGTTGGTCAGGAGATGTGTTTGCCCAGCGGGAGCCAGGAGACAAATCACTAAGCCTCTCTCTGGTTCGGGTTGGTTGTTAGAGTTGTTTCTCCCCACCCTGAGCTACCCATTTTTCTACTTTCGTCTCTTTAAATTTCATGGGGTTGGACAAAAGACCCTGGCAAACCCACCTGAGCAAGCCGATCCTCACGATCCTAGGCAACGCAGGAGAGCAAGTGAGGCAGATGGGCTCTGGGTGCAAATGGCCTTTCTCGAGAGGTACCAGAGAGAAGAGTCTTTTGTATGAATCAGCTCAACAGTGTCCATGGAAATGTTGACCCCACTACCAGGCTTTGAGAGCAAATCCCCGGGGAGTATTCCAAGCCCTTGTCAGAGCAGGAAGCCTTATGATTTGTCTTCTCGATCCGCATCAAAACCTCAGTGTGAGCCGGGCGTGGTGGTGCATGCTTCTAATCCCAGCATTTGGGAGGCTGAGACTGGAGGATCCGGGTTTACCGCCAGCCTCAGTTACCTAGTGAGGCACTCTGCAACTTAGTGAGACCCTATTTCAAAATAAAGAATAAAAAATAGGACTGGGGGTATAGCTCGAAGGTAGAATGCCCCTGAGTTCAATCCCCAGTACCGAAAAAAACAAAAAAAAAAACCCTCAGTGTGAGAAATGGCACCACGAAGACCCCGGGGGAACCAGGCACGTGCTTCTTTATGGTATTTCTAGAGGGAAGGCACAGAGCATGTGCGGCAGGATGGCCCGCTGCCTACTCAAGCTCTCTTCTGGCTTTCTTCTTTGGTGACATGCCCTTGGTGCATTTGGGGTGGTGAGGAGCCTAGCTTAAACAAATGAACAGCAAACAGCTTCACCTTTCTCCGTTTCCCATCAGCCCCAGGATCCGGATCACCTGGTGCCATCTGGCCAATAGAAAGCGAGCAGATGCCCCTGCCTGGGGTTTCAGTCAGTGTTCTTAAAGTGAGCCTGCTCACCGCGCATGCGCCCCCGCTTTCTGCCCTGTGCTTTCTGCTCCTTCCCATTGGGCAAGTGATGTGATACCCTCCAACACTAGACTGCTCCGTGAGTGAATATATCAGTATATGCACTAACGACACGTGTGCATTTGCACGTGTGTGCACTCACGTATCTCCCATAAACATGTCCACATTCACATATGTGCACACAGAGGCCAATGCATATTCAGCAGCACATATGTAAGGACATAAACATTCATAAACAGGCTTACCAACACACACACAGGGCACGCGTGTTCAACACATATGCTTGCCGAAGTACACATGCGTACACAGATAGTCCTCTTTATGTGCCCGACTCAAATGCACATCCGCTTGTGTGTGAATGCGCGCACATGGATGGGGGCACATGCACATTCACATCCTCTCTGTACACGGAGACTGAAGGAGACACGTGGTTAAAGTCTACAGGTGACACAGCATGGCATTTGCAGAAAGGGCTTTGACCTCAGGAAATTGTAGTTCATCCTCTCTCTGTGTATAAAACTGTGCTGGGCGCTCTGAGTAGGGTTTAATTCTCATATACTTGTGCATGTATACATGCATAAGTGTGTCGGCATGCATGTTCACAATTTCTAAGAGATGCTTATGTGATCACCTAAAAATCTCTAAAGAGTGCCGCAAAGCCCACAGATAAATGTTCACCATGAAGGCAATGGCGGTTGGGTTTTCCTGGACAAGCATCCGATCAGAGGTTGGGAATGAACACCAGGTCACCAGCTGAGGGTACCGCCAACAGTTTCGCAGCACATTCACTGTGCAAGGGCCCTGGGCCAAACCAAGTTGCTCTTCTACCTCTTCACTTGTCCCTGGATTGCACTTCTCAAGAAGAAACAGCATTTGGGAGGCTGAGACAGGAGGATCACAGGTTCGAGGACAGCCTCGGCAAGTAGTGAGATCCTCATCAACCTAGCGAGACCCTGTTTCCAAGTAAGAAATAAAATCAGGCTAAGGGTATAGCTCCAAGATAAAAAGCCTCTAGGTTCAATTCCAGTAAACCACACATACACACACACACACACACACACACACACACACACACACACACATTTGCACAAAGTTTCCCTATGGGTTAGGATTGTACAGTCATTGACCACATCCCTGAGACCCCAGCCAGGGGCTCATCCTGGGATTCCCTGGCTGGTGGTCAGCTTTGGCCTCCGTGCTCTGTATTCACAAGCCTCAGGGCTTCCTGAGTCCATGGAGAGGACGGGCAGACAAAGCTCACCAAACTACCTTTCATCAGCAC
Organism: Graphiurus murinus; assembly: GCA_004027655.1. Lineage (NCBI taxonomy): Eukaryota > Metazoa > Chordata > Mammalia > Rodentia > Gliridae > Graphiurus > Graphiurus murinus. The sequence continues at coordinate 59,152 of PVLC010000986.1, read as the reverse complement.
AGAGCAGCCCGGAGAAATTGATTAAAATATGCATTCCTCTAATAGAGCGGCTGGTCCCAGTCTGGAAATTAATTAATGCTAATAGTACACAATCAAAACTGCTTTTGGAAATCTTCTTAGAACATTAACTAAAATGTTCATCTTTTTAATGCATTTGCCTGAACCACCGAGACTAAAAGCTTCGCTCATCCCATGCAAATGGGAAGGCGAAGAAAGAAAAAAGACCAAGACAAGCACATTGAGGCAATGCAAGGCTGGAGGTGCTGGCTTTCCAGAGACCTCAGCCTGCTGCCGAGATGGGATGGAGGGGGCCGCCGGGGCAGGGGACAGCCACCTGTGCATGTCACGATGTGGGCCACAGAAGGGCCTGAAGGGAGGCCCTTGAGGACTCCCTCCTGCATGTCCCTGGTGTGAGACGCAGGGACCTCTGAACCTTGCTGCATTGGGGATGTGCTTTTAATACAAACTCAAATGGCATGTGTTCATGAAGCTCACCAGTGTGTGCCTGGGTGCTAGAGAGCTCACCAGTACACATGAGTGTGGGTAGGGTGTGACCATGTGTCTGGGTGTGCACATTGGGTGTGTTTGAATGTATCTTTGAAAATGTATGCCCATGTGTGTGAGTGCATGTGCTTATGTGTGTGAGTGTGCATATGTGAGCGTTGAGTGTGTGTGTATGGGAGTGTGCCTGCGTGAGTGTGGGAATGTGTGCATGTATGTATATACATGAGTGTACTTGTATGTGTGAATGTTGAGTGTGTGCATATGAGCGTATACATGTATGAGTGTGCATATGTGGGTGTGTGTATCTGAGCATGTGTGTGTGTGTGTGTGTGTGTGTGTGTGTGTGTGTGTGCACACAAGTACAATTCTCAGGGACTGAGGCTGAGACAGGCTGGGCACCCAGGAGCAGAGGCAGGCTGGGGAAGCCGTTTCCGGGGAGTGGGTAGCGCTGGTTAGAGGGAGGTGGTCCAAGGTGGAAAGTCATACAGTGGAAGGGAAAACAGGTTCCTGCCAAGATGATAAGTCGGTTCACTGACAGGACCTTGCACTGCTCAGCAGATTCTGGGGAGGCCCAGAACAAATCAAGAGGAGAAACCTTCACAGGAGAGATGGTCAAGCTCCCATTGGCACCCCAGCCCCACTTTTTGAGGGTGTTCACCAACATTTACTTTCTTAATAGGGCTGTGGTCTTTTACCCCACTGGCCACCATTCTCCGAGGGGCCTCCTGGGGCTGTGGGATGTTCAGCCTCAGCCCTGGCCTCTACCCCACCTGTCTTTGGACACTGTCACCTGTCCCCTGGGGTGGAAGGGAGCGTCGCCAGATGAGGAAGTGAGAGACAGGCAGCCAGGTAGTTAGGTCACCAGATCGAAGTGGTTGTCCCTGCTGGGGTCATCCTTGGACTCCTAAAACCTCAACTCAGTTCAGCAGCACCTCTTCGCCGACTGAGGCCTTTGATGGTTGTACTTTATTTAAATCTTGAATTTGCATATATCTTTATCTGCAAAACTGGAATAGAATATTAAAATACATTTTGGTCTTTTTCGTAATGCAATTTTAACCACCCCGGCAGCGCTGGCCGGACCCACGAGTCTGTGGGAGACTTTCATTAAAATAGGACCATCTATCTTAGTATGTTATTTTCTCAGTTGAGGTGAGCTCATTTCAAAATTTTAATTTCTTTGATCTCATTTTAAAATACGTCGTGATAAGATAAATATTAACATTTTAATAATGAAAAAACAAACAACTATGGGTGTAATTTATAGCTTATCGCTTTCTGGCGTGGAGGGAAAGGGGTTGGTGCTGGTAGGGTGACCACATCCAGCAGTTGAGCCCGCCAGGGTCCAGATTTGAGTGGTGACACTGGGCTTTTGGGGACTTGATTGTCCCAGCGCTTGGACTGTATGAAAGACTGGACACCCTCCTTCACCTCGGATTATCACTGATAGGTCCTAGCTTCCCCTCTCCCCCCACCATCTCCCCACCAAAGTGATATCTTTAAAGCCCATTGTATGCTCAACTCACCGCATCCCACCGTGACTTACAAGTGTGTCCAGATAACACACAAGACCCTGGAGCCTGGCTCTGTTAACCTCTCCAGCTCCTGAAATCCCCTGTCTCCTATGGGGTTTTCAGTGACAGCCACCAGCAGTTATGTGTGGTCTGCCCCAAGCCCCCGCCCTGCCTGCATGTGGACCCTAGGAGATGTTTAGGGCTTGGTGCTCAGCCCTGCCTGTCCCTGTCTGTCACAGCACTGGACTGGCTTCATTGACTCTTCCTTAAATCAGGGACTTCCTGAGGACAGAGCTGTCTCTCATCTGCCTGTCTCCTCAGGGCCTGCTCAGTCTGGATTTTGACCCAGAGTGGACTCAACAGAGCTTTTCCTACTCGTGAAGAATTTATCACGTCAGGCTGTCCCCAGGAAGAATGATAGGGCTTGCATAAACTGACATGATGATTATTGGAATTCATTTATTAAAAAAACTTCATATAGTTTATTATCCCAAATACTGCATTTCAAGACATTTTTTATGCCAAACCTGACAAATGGATAGCTTTCCCTAGATTTTTTTTTTCCCCCTTTTAATTATTTGCATTCATTTTCTGTTTCGAAGATATTTTAACATCGGGGAACCAGCTGATGGCTTAAGCAGGCATTATTAATGGGGATATTAGAAAAATTAAAATCGGAATATTTAATGGAAGTTGAATGAAATGCTCAACCTCCCCGCCCAACCTGGGGGCCCGTGGTCTGTTGTGAAATTGCAGGCGAGGCTGAGCTGTGTGCCGGCATGTCTCCTTGGGAGCTGCAGGACCTGAGGCCAAGGCCATGACCCCCCTGTCTCTGAGCTAGTCCCCCCAGGTGCTGAAGGTTGAATGCCACAAACTGGTTCTTAACCTGGATCCATGAACTTTTTCTCCTTTCCAAAAGCACTGAGGACCCCCTGAAGGGTATGCGAAATCGAGGAGGCTATGCATTTTTCAGAGCGTCCACAGCTTTTATGAGAATTCCAGAGATTTGTGACTCAGACATTGAATAATCATAAGCTTTGTCTTTTGTTCGTTCATTCATTCATTCATTCATTCATTCATTCATTCATTCGGTGATGAGTATTGATGTAGTGGGTGCCAGCATTCTTGTAGACCCCGGAGTCATAGCGGTGAACAAGAAAAAGCCCCTGCTCTCATAGAGTCTCATACTCAAACCATCCCATGCACCTGGGCTGAGCATACCGTCCTGCTTCGTTCCTGAGCCGGCCGGGAGTGTCAGTCCCCACTTCTCAGCTTTTTGGCTTTGATCAGGTACTTTCTGATCCAGGCAGGGCGAGGCAGCCCTGAGTCCCTCCGGGGCAGGGCTGAGCCTCCAAGAATCCACTGAAGGCAGAGGACTGAGAAAGAAGAGTGCATCTCACGAGGAGGACAGGAGTCACGGGCAAGCCCAGCCTGGCTCCGTGCCTCAGCCCTAGTGGACACACTGGTTTCAGCCAGTTCTAGGTCACTAGGGGACGGACAGGCCACTAAAGAGAACCGGTTGCATAGCACAAGACAGGGTGGTACAACTTTCCCCGGGCCTTCGGGATGGGGGGCCCCACAGCAGGGAAGCCTAGCTCTGGGCAGCTTCCAGGGTGGGAAGAGGGGGTAGGCGAGAGCTGCAGGGCAGAGGGTGGTTTTGAACCCCTGTGTGACCTGAGTAGTTCAGCGTGGGCTGGGAAGCAGGTCCCATTACACCCAGCTAGCTCAGATGACAACACAGACTTTGAAGATGTCCTGTGGGCACATTGTGGGACGTGGGCGGGCTTGGCAGGGTCATCTGCCAGGATGGGCCATTTTCCCCCAAGGGCAGCGAGAGCCCAGAAGGGGTTCAGATCAAGGAGATGGGCAGCATCTGCTTCTGAATGGGGAAGGGAGGGTGATGCCATAGTGTGTGACCCAGGGGAACCCCCATGTGGAGTGGCCCAGCAAAACGCAGGACTCGGATGTGAAACTCAATTTAACAAGTGGATTTCTTTAAAGATAAGTAGATTCCCAATATTGCAACATACCCTAAAAATTATTGATTGCCTATATGAAAGTCATACTTAACCAGGCATTCTGGGTTTATATTTGTTAAGTCTGGTAACCAATTGGGAGTAAGAAGTAAGAGTGCGGCTATGTTTCTTTTTTTTTTTTTTTTGCAGTACTGGGGATTGAACTCAGGGGCATTCTACCTCTGAGCTATACCCCTAGCCCTATTTTTAATTCTTTATTTTGAAACAGGGTCTCACTAAGTTGCGGAGGGTCTCACTAAGTAGCTGAGGCTGGCCACGAACCCGGATCCTCCAGTCTCAGCCTTGCTGTTTCTATAAAACTTTATTTGCAAAGGGTGCTGTCTGCCCGACCTGGTCTGCAGGCCCAGCTGGCTGACCCCTGATCTAAGGGTGTGGCATGGCTCACACCCGGGTGAGTGACCAGAGCAAGCCAGCAGGAGACAAGGCAAGGAGCTTCAAGCCCTTCCTTAGTGAGAACAGCTCCTTGCACGCCGTGGACTCCAATAAGGGGCTCGTTATTGATGCTCTGGAAAAGCATATGTTCAAAGGATCTGACCCACTTGTCCGGGGGCCCCGACTGTGTAGGTCACCTGGGCATGGACTGCAAGGAGCGGCAGGGCTGCTGGCTGGAGTAGGATCTCCGAGGTCTCTTCCCTCAGAGCTCAGCTCTGGCTCCACCCAGCACCTTCTGCTCAGATTCCCTTAAGAAATCAGGTCATCTTCGCTAAGCCTACAATTCCTTATTTGCAAATCTAGGCAAGAATTACCTCCTCCATGCACTAGCTTATGCAGGGATCGGGGAGTTCTGTTACTTATCGTAGTGTGCCAGAGTTCTTCCTTTCCCTGTCCAGCCCTCCAGGACCCCTCTCCTGCTCCTGCCCTCCCAGCTGGGCATCCACTCCAGAAAGCTCCGCTTCCTTTAACTGGCTCACAATTTAAAGGAGCCCAATCCCTCCCTTTCCTGCTGCTGCCAGACCGTGTTCGCTAAACAATCATTTTGCTAACTGGGATTCAGACAATGTAGGAAGAAACACTTGAAAACAGTTTTAATTGGTTTTGAAAATAAGAAGGGGGAGAAGAAAAGTCAGAGCATTATTAAATTTTGCAGCCATAATGACCACCGTAGAATGGGCTGGTTATTCCCCCATTAGGACATAATGACTCCCATTGTTGGCAGCTCTGTGCTTGATTATAAGATAAAGACAATAATTCATTGTTTGCCGCCCTTTACCTTGAGACAAGGTAACCACAAGTTTAAAGGAAGATGTGCGAGAGGTAAATTATATGTTGCTAAATATGAAGCAGCACCTCACTCGTCCTGGCTTATAACAATAAAAACAACAATTTTAGAGAGAACATATATTTAGTAGGTTTTCCCCCTAGGAGAGACAGAGACATTGATCATCGCATAATTACTACAAAGGAAAATCCGGCTAAATTGTTAGGTTTAGATATTGCACGGAACCATCTTCTTGAACTGCGGAAAGGAAAGGGGGGCTTTTTTTGGAACCTTTTTGCTCACTGTTTGAGTGAGGCCTTTTGTAATTACAAAGCTGGAAGCCACCCCCAAAGATGGGTTCGGGCACCTTCAAAAATTGCAGGAAAGAGTGACCCATGGATTGGTCGTATGCAAAACAGACACACAGTTCTCAAAGGAGCCCAGGTACAAAAAAAAAAAAAAAAGGCCCTTTTCTACCTCCTAGGCTGCATCTGGGCCTTCTCAGTCAGCTGCCCTCATCTCTGGCCTGGGGTGGCAGAATCCTCTCCAAACTGGTCCACAAAACTTCTGGCTTACCTACAGAAGTCTCTACAAGCAGCCAGATGAATCTTTTAACCCTCAAATCAAATTCATCCCTCCTCCTTAAGTCAGTTTCTTTAAAGCTAGGCAGAATCTTATCAGACAATCCAGCAATCACACCCCTGAGTATTTACCCAACTTCTTTTATGTCTCCATAAAGACCTGCATGTGGATGTTTCCAGGAGCTTTGCTTAGCGTCTCCCTCAAACTGGAAGCAGCCCAGGTGTCTTTCAGGAAGAGGTGAAAGGATGAACAAACTGTGGTACATTTGCACAATGGAATATTATTGAGCAATCAAAAGAAATAAGCTATCAAGCCACGAAAAGGCAGGGAAGGAATTTAAATGCAGGTTATCAAGTGAAATAAGCTGGCCTGAAGAGGTTGTATGTACCCAATGATTCCGACTCCATGACTTTCTGGGGAAAGTAAAATTACAGACATCGAAGAGATCAGCGGCTGCCAGGCCTTCAAGACAGAGGGAAAGGGGGATGAATACATGAAGCTCAGGGGATTTCTAGGGCAGTGAAATGGCTACGTAGTACTTTAATGGTGAATGCACAACTTGTATACACTTGTCAAAATCCTCATAATCTATAATGCAAACAGCGAACCCCAATATGGGCTTTAGCTAATGATCATGTATTGATATTGCTTCATCAATTGTAACAGAGGTACCACACTGATGCAAGATATTAATGGAAATTGTACTGGGGGGAGAGGCGGGGTCGGTGAAGATATATGGGAACTTTCTGGGCTATATTCAATTTTTCTGCAACTCTAAAACTGCTCCAAAAGATAAAGTCTATTAATTAAGAAAAAGAAATCTATAGCCGAGCTTCTGCTGCCTATAAAAACCCAAGTCCTTCCCAGGATCTCCAGAGTCTTCATGACTCACCGCTGCTGATGTGTCCAAGAGAGTGGACTCCATTCCTGTCCCTCTGGCCTCTCCCCCCTCCCCTCCTGTTCCCTCTTCTCCCCCTCCACCCCCTTCTCCCCCTCCTCCACCTGGAACACACACCCCTCCGGGGAATTCCATTCTTTCAAGACTCTTCCCAATGCTTCTTGGACCACCCTGCCTAGGGGGTGACACTTGTCTTGCCCCACTGTCCCCCTCACTGGCTTTTCTTTTCCTCTTAGACATTGTTCTACATTTAGCTCTATGCTTTCTGTCTCTCCCATCACGGATGCAGTGCGGTCTCCCCAGCACCTGACTCAGTGTAACTGTTCAGTGACTATTTGTTAAGTGAATGAGGGGTCTTCTCTCCTCTCCTAGCAGGCTCTGCGCTGCCTGAAATCTCCTGGAGGCACAGGTTGTAAACCAAGAGTCTTACTCTATAACTTGCACTGTGATGTTGGCTAGGGTCTACAGGACCAGTGTCACTATAGGGCACCTTACTTGGCACTCTTTGAATCGGGACCTGTGCTAGTCAGCTTTCTGAGACTGTAACAAAATACCTGCGGCAAATGAACTTCAAAGAGGAAAGGTTTATTTTGGCTCACAGTTTCAGAGGCGTCAGTCCATGGCCACTTAGCCCTGTCACTTTGGGCCTGTGACGTGGCAGGACATCATGGCTGAAGTTCTGAGTGGAGGAGTTCCGTGCACTTCATGGGGCCTGAGAAGCAAAAAGAGGAGGAGGAAGAGGCCAGGGCTGCAACATCCCTCTCAATGGCCACGCCCCCAGAGTCCTACTTTCTCCCACCAGGCTCCACCCCCTGAAGTTTCCAGCACCTCCCAAAAGTGCTGCAGAGTGGAGACCAAGCCTTCCACATACCAGCATTGGGGAACACTCCGGATTCAAATTGTAACCAGACCCCGGAGGGAAACTGGGGCAGCTCCTCCTGGCTTGCATTTTGCAGATGCTCTTGATGCAAACTTGGAAAAAAAGAATTCCTAAGCTTAAATGCACATCTGCACACACAGAGATACTCACACAGGAGCAGAAAGCCTAAGTGTGCAGGGGATGTGAGGAGGTTCACGGCTCGCTAAATCCCACCTACGATTGCTGGAGGAAGACCTTCAAACGAGACGCACTCGTGCGGAGGAGGGCCAGGGTTCTGCTGGCCCTGGCCCGGCCTGCGAGTGCTTCCTGCACTGTCGGATCCAACAGGAACTCCTGTCAGCCAATGTACTGAGCACCCAACTGAACAATTTTCTCCACCTCTGGGTGACACCATCTTTGTGGGTCACCTCTTGAGGACATTCTTGTCCCACTTTCTCCTTGGCTTTGCTAGAACATCTCATGGTAGGGTATGCTCTTGAGCTAGCGCTGAGTCTGCACCCCAGCTCCACAACGTATTGGACACGTGGTCTTGGACTGGTTCCATGACCTCTTGTGCCTCAGTTTCCTCATCAGTCAAATGGGGGGCAGTAAGAACAGTACAGATATTGAGTGAGTATGTGTCAAGTGTTAGAACAGCAGCTAGCAAACTAGAGTCAGGAGCAAATGCAAGCAAAGAGCAAGAGGCCCTCTGGAGCTCTCTCTTTCATCCAGTGTGGGCAGCTCGTCTCTCTTGCAGCCCTGGATGTGCAGATCTTGGCCAGTTCTGTCCTGGGTAGGTATCCCGTCTGGGTAGGTAAACCATTCTGCTTTGCTTAGTTAGACTAGACCACTGAGGTTGAAATGTGACAGTGTCAAAGCGACAGGGCAAATCAGGATTAATCAGTGGATGGAAAGCCACAGAAACCCGTAGGAGACCTGCCGTCTGCCTCCACCCTGAAAAACCCCAGTGAGTCCACAGTGACGCAGCCAGCCCTGTGACCACCGGGGTGCTGCCTGGCTGCTCTGGGGATGTCCATCTCCTTGCGATCTCAGGTGAGGAGGCCGTGATAACCTATAGACCAGGGCGCTTTGAAATCCATCAAGTCCCACACCAGGGCTCAGGCCCAGCATCCGCTGGTCACCACCAGGAAGGGGACCCAGCAAGCCCACATCTGGGAAAGCCAGGACCTCTGCACCTAGCACCTTAGAGGGAAGAGTCCCCCAGGCCACCTTGGAGGGGAGAGTCCCCCAGGCCACTTTGGAGGGGAGAGTCCCCCAGGCCTCGCCGACCTTCCTCAGATCACATTGCACACCAGGACCGTCTTCCTAGCCTTCTCCTTCCCTTTATCCTTCAGTATGAAGGTCTCCCAGCCTCCCTGGTTCCCTTTCTATACCTACACCCCCAAATGTTTTCCATAACAAGTGTCTGCACATCTCATCTTGTCTGAGTGTCTGCTTATCAGAATATTGGGGACTGACCTCTGCACAATAAACCCTTGTGTTCCCAGTGAGGTGTATCTGTGCACAGGCAGCCAGAATTGTGGGCCTTCCAAAGTGTCTCAACTACCTGCCACAAATGATCATTTGAAAATACATCTATGCACGAGGTTAGTTATCAAGTCGTTTATTTTAGCCGGGTTCGGTGGCATACACCTGTAATCCTACTACCAGGGACTACAGATTTCAGGAGAGGCTCAGCAACTCAGCAAGACCCTCAGCAACTTAGTGAGACCTGTTTTTAAAATAAAAAGGGCTGGGGATATAGCTCAGAAATAGAATGTCCCTGGAGTTTGATCCTCAGTACAAAACAAAATAAAACAAAGCAAAGCAAAACAAAACAAAACGCCTGTATTCATCCAAAGCGTGCATCAGGAGGAATTGTCTGTATGGTCTGAAAAAGATCAGTTTGCTTATTCACTCAACAAATGCTCACTAGATGTTTATTTTTCTGCTCAACCTAGTGTCAGGACCAAAAAGTGCCGCTACTGCCCCAGGCAGGTGGGGAAAGAGTAGGAGAAGACAGATTCCACTCAGCTGATTTTGTTGAAGCAGGGCGAGGGGTATCCTAGGATGGGAAGCTGAAGCAGATGCAGGTTGAAGAGCAAAGACAGGAGCCCCTGCCTTGAAGGAAGGGCAAGAACATGGCTTGTGCACAGACGTGTAACCTATGGCCAGTGAGGCTTGGTCTAGCAGCTGAGAACAGCTGGGTTCTGAGTCCCATCATCCCATTCTGGAAGAACTGCCCACCTGCAGCTGGATACTTCCTTCTCCACCAGCTGCTTGATCAATAATCGAGGTGCCACCATTATTATCTCCATCTGATGACTCTGGAGGCTTCTCAAGAGATTCAAGAACCACATGGGGAGCCGGGTGTGGTGGCCCACGCTTGTAATCCCAGCATTTGGGAGGCTGAGACCGGAGGATCCAGGTTCGAGGCCAGCCTCAGCTACCTAATGAGACACTCTGCAACTTCGTGAGACCCTGTTTCAAAATAAAGAATAAAGCCGGGCGTGGTGGCGCACGCTTGTAATCCCAGCATTCGGGAGGCTGAGACCAGAGGATCCGGGTTCGAGGCCAGCCTCAGCTACCTAGTGAGGCACTTCGCAACTTAGTGAGACTCGGTTTCAAAATAAAGAATAAAAAATAGGGCTGGGGGTGTAGCTCGGAGGTAGAATGCCCCTGAGTTCAATCCCCAGTAC